>JABUQX010033786.1:0-27368 GCA_015478945.1 Trachelipus rathkii | reverse complement strand
CCTATATATATATATATGCATAGTATAGGCAGGAGAGAGAGAAAGAGAGCACATATGCTATATATATATGTTAGCTTATTTAGGTGAAATAGGTTGTTAGGTTGGTGCCTTGGTTAATAACATGTCTCTTTTTTTAACAATTGTAGAGAGTTTGCAGCACTCATTAACATTTCAACTAATCCTGCCCACAGCAACAAAACCTGCACCGACCCCTTGATATACCTTTCTTATGACCACTTTTCAACATCATCTGTCATCTTAATTTCCATTTACCAAAAACTTCATCTCAATTGAACCTTATCGTACACTACATCATTTATTGTTACACTTTTTTTTTATCCCTTCTATTTTTAATCCTCTTCATTTTCCTGCATTTAAATTGCTGATTTAAAAATAGTATCAGTTTTAAGTAGCTATCATAGTTTTTTGATATGTGTCACCCTATCTTAAACGCTGGACCCTATGAATTGAGAAGCTTCTGCCTGTGGCAATATTGAAATGAACTAAGAGATGGCACTAAAGTAACAACATAAACAATTTTATAGGCTAAACCTGTACACACAAGCAACTCCTAAGCTGGTCTGATCTGAGTGTCCAAGAGCCACTCTTAGCTGATCAAAAAACAACACATTTAATAGTAGAAGATTCTTAACATTTGGTTTCTAATTTTATAACTTAATATTTATTATAAAAATATTCTTTCATTGAGATTTTGACTAATCTTTTGATAAATGGAGAGAGGGTATAAATCAATATTCCGATGTTTGTAAAGGATCTGATCGCTCATATATGTTAGTCGCCAACCAAGCAGAACGAGCACCAGCAGAGTCAAATGATGAGATAAAAAGAGAGATATATATTATGGCAGATCATAAAAATATATATATATATATATATATATATATATATATATATTATTATATATATATATATATGAGCATATATATATATATATATGTGAGATATATAGATACATGTATATATATATTAGGGATGTGCCAAAGTATTAGTATTGGTATTGATATTGGCTGAAATTCCAGTATTGCGGGTATTGGTATTGGCCCCCAAAGGGTATTGGCATTTAGCACAGTAGGTATTGGTAGGTATGCATTGTATTATGGCTTGGAATTGGTATTATCGTCGTGTCAATACTGTTCTTTCTTTAAGATGGAGAATATAAATAAATAATAGTGGTCTTTTTCACAGAGGGTGGGCACGATCCATTCGTTACCCACACAATGTGGAACTACAGTAACGGAGTAATGACTCGTTAATTTTTTTCTTTCATGTAACGTCTGAATAAGTTCCGTTATTTTTTTCTCCGTTACTTTCTTTTAGTCCGTTACCTTTTGTTCGACTTTCTTTGAATGCTGATAGCCAATTGACCACCCCAGTAGTAGGTCAGAGATATTGGACTACGGTCCATTTTTGGGCCACGATTTTAATTCTGCCTTTGACGTGAATATCTTGTTTTTCAATATAGCGCCGTGCACTTCAGAAAATGAAACAAATTTATGGTTTTTGAAATATTTGGAAATTTACAATTTACCCCGACCCATATATCAACATAAAACAGATTTAACCAATGACAACATGAACTCTGCACTCACCATCCATCGCACCAATACCCACCATAAAATAAATTTGACGCACACCACCACACTGAAAACCATAAATCAATTACAATGTAGAAAAATAACGAGAATCGATATGGTATTTTATGACACCAAATAAACTTTTTAATAAACACCAAGTGAATTTAAAACTAGACTAAAATTCAAAATTCATATTACTCTCCTCTCAAAGTACTTCACTGAATCTATAAAACACATGAATAAAAGACCCAACCAATTAAAACTTTCTTGAAAATTGGCACTAATCCTTCGTGAGTTGTAGGCGTACGCTCTGCTGAAGATATATTCCATTTGAAGAAGTATATTCGTTAATGCTTCCCATTCGCAATAATCTTAACCTCGTAATTAATTTTTTTTAGTTTTCCCTGATTTTAACTTAAAATTGAAAGTAAGTATATAGTATATATAATATATATATATATTATAATATATATATATAATTATATATTATTATTAATATATAATATATGTATAATTATATAGATATATATATATATAAATATATATATATATTAATTATTATATTATATATATATATATATTATATAAATACTTATATATAATATATATATATATATATATATAATATATATATATATATATATATATTAACTATATATATATCTATTTCCTCTATATATTGATAATACGTTATATATTACTTACTTATACTAGGTAGTGTTTCATTATATAGTAGTTTATCATATCCTTATATATATATATATATATATATGATAGCATATATATATATATATATATATTATATATAATATTAAATATTATACTATCTATATACTATATTATAATATATATAGCTCTATATATATTAATATATAGTATAGTAGTATATAGTTAATATATTATAGTAATATATATATAATATACTATATATATATATATATATTAATAAATGCTTTAAGAGAAACTGTAAATAATTTAGAAGATTCGGTATTTTATAAAAAAAAATTTTTTTATGAATATATTAATGCACAAATTTTCGTTCTTGTTCGGAAACCTCATTAGGTGCAGTTCTTTGTTGTCCTTTTTCAATTAATATTAACAATGAAAATTTAAAAGTAATTTATTTTAGATTTAAGATTATTTATAAAAATTAGTGGCAGCTTCATAATGTGTTAAGAGTGGATTAATACTTGAATTCGCCTTTTGTTCTATTGTAAATATTGGTGTTAAGGATGCATTAGGATTCAAAGTAGTTTCTTCTGTGTAAATCTTTTGAATGTTATAATAGATGTATTTGTTGATGTCATTAGTGTGCGTTATGTGTGGTAACGATGGCAGAATAAATTGATTGTCATGTAACGCGTCATGTTTTGTTGGTAAAGTCTACGCATTAAAATTCATTCGAGTTTCGCGATGTATAAGGAGTTGCCAATGAAGGCAAGAGAATTTATTTCAGAACACAGGGTATGGTAGTGGTTCTCGATTCTAGTTTAGTTACAGAATAGCTTGAGAGGAGTAAATTTCCTGAAGAGTAGATTGAAATTATTGTGTAAGATGTTTTTAATCTGTTTAAGAGAATGTTAGGAATGGTAAGAAAGGATTGTTTTTAGAGTGTTTGTGAGTGTGCAGTTGATAGAAGGATTTTTTTGCTTGTTTAAGTGCTCGTTGTATAATGAAGTTTGGGTAGGAAAGTTTGTTAAAAATTAGAGAAAAGCTAATCAATTTCATTGAGAGAAAGAGGAGTAGCATATTTTAGAGCTCTAGGAATATGAAAAATATATCCTATTGTGTTGTTGAAATGGGACGAAAACATGTATGTAACTAGGCTTTGTAAGTAGGTTACGGTAAACAGAGAATTGGGGAGTAGTGAGAATTTGACCAGGGTGTAAGAACGTCAAGGAATGTAGAAATTATTTCTCACAAGTTTCAATGGGAATTTATGTTAGGTGTTAATAGCTGGAGGACAATCGAGAATGTCATGTGGGTAATATTGGGAAGGATAGATGGCAAAGATATCATCAACTATCTGTACCAACGTAACATATGTCAGTGATGGGGTTAGGCAAATATGTAATAAATTTCAAGGAGTTCCATAAAAAATATTACTAAACAGGAGAAAGGGGAGAACACATACTAAGTTTGTTTCAGAAACGTGTTATTAAATTCGAAAAAAAGTTATGTTCCAGGGTGAGTAGATTAATTGTTTTAAAATATCAAAGGAAAAGGTAAATGACAATTGTTATTCATCAATAAACGTGAAAAGAACTGAAAGGTTAAATATTCGAAGTTACATCCAAACTTACCCGGGAGTGAAGTGTGGGTTGATGTTTCTCGGTTTTTGATGTAGAAATCTTCAAGAATTGGTTATCAGAGTATGAGGAATGTGAAACAGATGTTTTGCTTTTTTAGCCTAACCATTTAGATAATTATAGGGGACAGAATCTATGTTAGAGATGATGGGGCGAAGATATTTGGTTTATGTGTTTTGGGGATTCCGTAAAATTTGGAGAGGCAAGGGAAAGTAGCTTTTAAATCTTTTTGAAGATGAGTATGTCTGAAAGTAATGTTTTTTTAGTTTATGTTTAAAGTTATTTTGAGAGCGTTTTTAAGGATTTTTGAGTGAGTAGAATTATGCTAGTATTGTCATCAGAAAGTAAGTCGTTTAGTTTATGTAGATAGTCGTTTTGTTAAGTATAACTATATTATTACATTTATCAGATTATGTAATTATGCATGTTGTTGTTTTCGCTAATGAATAGAGCAGCTGTGTAAATTTTAGAGGTGTTTTCTGATTATTTAAGAGTATGAATATTTTAGATGAATGATGAGCCTTTCAGAAATCAGAGAGTGATTCTCTTTAAGTGGTTTATAATTTTTCAAAGTCACAAGAAAATTCAGAAAATGGGTACAAAATTTATGTAGAGAAAATGAGAGTCGTAATAATTTTTTGATCCTTTGATAGTTCTAGATCTGATTTATTTATTGACTTGGTTAATTTACCCATTACACTCATTGTAATAAAATTATTATTAATAATATTGTTCTTGTTTCTTTTTTTTCATTGATGATTGAAACGAATTTCTAGATGAGCCAAATTGAGCAATTGGGTGAAGTTGTCGAAAGAGTTAGGGTTCTGTTTATACCATGACTCTTGAAAATTTTGAAGTATTGTTAGCTATATTCTAAAAAAGCGAGTTTACATTTCTTGCTTGTGGTTGAAATTTTACTTAAGAAATATTTTCTCTATGTATATCAGGGAAAGGGTTTAGATAATTTGTTTTAAGAGTACTTGGAGCCGCAGTCATCGCTGCTTACGAAAATTTTAAGCAATTTTTTAAGCACAAATTGAATCCTGTTAATGTGTGGATAAAATCATCTAATTTCTGTATTTGAGAAATTTTTCCATGTTTACCTACCATATGCAAAATATCAGCAATAATAGTATATAGTATTCAGCAATGATCGCTAAGAGAATAAATTATAATAAAAGCCTTAAGAGAAACTTGTAAATAATTTAGAAGAGTCGGAATTTTATCTATTTTAAATACTTTTTTATAAATATTTATGCACTATTTGAATCCTATGCATCCTTTAAACACCAATAATTTACAAATAGACAAAGGCGAATTCAAATATTAATCCCATCTTTAAAACAACATTTATGAACTCAAATAATTTCTATAAAAATCTCAAATTAAAATATTTATTTTACTTTTTAGATTTTCATTGTTAATATTAATATGTAAACTTTAGTCTACAACAAACTGCCACCCTGAATGAGGTTCCGAACAAGAAACGAAAATTTATGCTGTAATAATATATTAATAAAAAAATCTTACTTTAGAAAAAATACAGACTCTTCTAAATTATTACAAAGTTTCTCTTAAAAGCTCTTTATTATAATTTATTATCTCTGAGCGTCATTTTGCTGGAATACTTACCCGTCGATTATACATTAATTGCCTGATATCAACTTAGGAGATCTTAACTATGGACTTAGGAAAAAATTCCTCAAATACAGAGATCAGATGATTTTATCCAACATTAAAAAGATTCAATTAGGCTTCATTAAAATATACCTTTAAAAAATTTAGCTTTTTGAGTTAGAGTTAGGTACCAAGTAATCTTAAAACAAATGATATGAACCCTTTCCCTGATATACATAGTTAAGATTCATTCTTAATAAATTTTCAACCAAATCAAGCAAGATAATTAAACTCGCTTTTTAGATAAGCTTTAAATACTTCAAAATTTTCCAAGAGACATGGTACAAACAGAACCCTAACTCTCTCGACAACTTCACCCAATTGCTCAATTTGGCTCATCTAAGAAAAGATTTCATCATCAATGAAAAAAAGAGAAAACAACAACAAATTTAATTATATTTATTACAATAGTGTATGGGGGAAAAATTCTAATATTAACAACGTCATAAATAAATCAGATCTAGAACTAACCAAGGATCAAAAAAATATTTTAGGATACGGACTCTCATTTTCTCTACAAAAATTTTCAGACAACTCTTGCTTCTTTTGTGACTGTGAAAAATATAAAACCAACTTTAAAGAAGAATCCCACTCTCTGAATTTCATAATGGCCTCATCATTCATTTAAAATCTTCAACTCTTTAAATAAACAGAAAACACCCTCTAAATTTACACATCCTCTATCACTTCCAAAATACAAAAATCCATAATTACAAACTCTGACAAATGAGATTAATATAAGTATATACTGTAAACAAAACTGACTATCTAATAAACTAACGACTTACTTTTTATAACAATAACTATTCATCCTCACAAAAATCCCTTTAAAAACCTCTCAAATAACTTTAAACATAAACAAAAAACATTCTTTCAACAACTCATCTTCCACAAGATTTAAAAAGCTTACTTCCCTGCCTCTTCCAAATTTATACGAATCCCCAAAACACAGATAAATCAATATCCTCTTCGCCCCATCATCTCTAACATATATTCTGTCCTACAAATTATCTAATTGGTTACTAAACAACATACTACCTCGTGTTTTACACATTCCCTCATCACATATTACCAACTGAAGATTTATCATCAACACCAGAAACATCAACCCAACTCCACTCCTCCGTAAGTTTTGATGTGAATCACTCTCACTCTGTACTGCCAGTTAATAATTCACCAATTTTAATTATCTGGTCGATAAGTTTCATTTTAACCTTTTCCTTAGAGACTGATAAATAATCAATCCGTTTCACCCTGCAACATAATTTTTTCGAAGTTAATAACACGTTTCTTAAACCAAATATCTGGACCTTAGTTTTTTTTTAATTGGGGGGTTTTTTTTTTCCCCCTTTTATTTTTTTTTCTCCTGTATTAAGTAATATTTTTATGGAACTCCTTATAATTTATTACATTTTCAGTAACCTAAAAAGAAACACATTAATGTTACAATTGTTGATGATATTTTGCATCTATTCCTACCCAATATTAACCCACATGACATTCTCGATTTCCTCAACACTATAAACCCTAACATTAACATTATCACCATTACATTCCAGAAATAATTCCCTACCATTCCTGGACGTTCTTACAACTTGGTCAAATAATCTCATACTTCCATCTCGTTTACCGACAACCTACTTACAACCCTAGTTACATAAATTGGTTTCGTCCCATTCAAACAACACAAAAATACTAACTCTTTTCTCCTTCATGATTAGAGATACAAGATTCAGCTTTCCCTTTCTACAATCCGAAAATATGATTACTTTTCTTATTTTAACAAACTTTCCTACCCCAAATTCATTATTCAACGAGCACTTAAACAAGCAAAAAAAATCTCTATCAAACGCACACTCAAACCACTCTAAAAACCAATGCTTTTTACCAATGTTCCTACATTCCTCTAAACAATAAAAAACCATCTTTACCCAATGAATTTCAATTACTTACCTCTTCAGGAGATTTACCCCCTCAAAGCTATTCTTACCTAACATAAATTCGAACCCACTACCATACCCCAAATGTGTTTATAAAAATTCCTGCTTCATTGGCAACTCTATAACATCGGCGAAACTCATGATTTTAAGCGTAGCATGTACCACACAAACATGACCTTACCATTGACAATCAATATTCTGCCCTAACATTACATCGTTCCACACATAACCACAATAAGACATCACAACATGACTTCCCTACATACATTCAAAAGATTTACACAGAAGAAAACTAATTTGAATTCTACTGCATCCTTAACACCAATAATTACAATAGACAATAAGGCGGATCAATATAATCCCACTCTAAATAACATATTGAACTCCACTAATTTCTATAAAAATCTTAATCTAAAATATAAATTACTTCTTTAAATTTTCATTGTTTAATATTAATTGTAACTTTAGTCTTACAAAGAACTGCACCTAAAGTTTCCGAACAAGAACGAAAATTTGTGCATTAATATATTACATAAAAAATATACTTTTAGATAGGTTACGACTCTTCTAAATTTATTTACAAGTTTCTCTTTAAAGGCATTTTATTATAATTTATATCTATTAGTGATAATACTTACGTATATATAATATTATTTATATATATATATATATATATATATATATATATAATAAATATATATAGATATATGATATACTAATATATATATAACGTTAATATACCTTCAATCGCTTTACAATTGGATAACGATATGGTACTCGTCGAGCATACTACCCCTAAATCATTGTAGCGGTGTGATCGTATATATACTATATTATATATATATATATTATATATATATATATACATAATATATATATAGTTGTGTGTGTGTGTGAATTGTCCGTGTGTTGATGATGTAATGCTGGTGTGATGAAATGGTCATTTTCATACATTCTTAATCCTGTTTATGTGATATCGAACGTTGAGGTCATCATGAACCCCAGCAGAAAATAAATAGCTAAAAGATAACGTTTCGTCCCCATAAAATTTTGTTTTTAACATGTTTTCAGCTTCCGTTATCAAAAAAAAAAAAAAAAAACAAAAACCTCGAAATTCGCCCTAGTTGTTCGGTTACATTCTGTTTTTAAAAAGAACATTCTGTTGCTTTTGGTTATTAAAAGAATGGAGTTGAGTTTGACTCGTTTCCCTGAAACATTTATCTTGCTTGTAAGATAGTTAGTGGTAGAAGCATAGAGTAAATAAAAAATCTATTTTTTGTTACAATGATAATAGAACTATTTACTCATTCTTCAACATCCAAGCCATTACTAGAATTAAGTATATATATACTATATACTGTTAAAAATAGTAAGTATATATTATTATATATATTATATTATTTATGTTAATATATATATATATATATATATATAATATATTTATTATTATATATTATATATATATATTATATATATATAATATAGTATATTATATGATATGTATATATATATATATATACTTATATATAATAATATAGCTATACATAATATATATATATATATATACATCGTCTTAAAAACTTGTGTCTGAATTTCAGAAATGTCATCATATGAACTCGCTACCTCTTTTCATAGCATAATAGTTTTCGGCAAGAGAGATGGACAGAAGAATTATTGCGCTTTTTTTTTTTTTTTGTAGATTTTTCATAGTGTTGAAAAGGTTATTACTGTTCTATCCTCGATCTGTCTGTGACTGACTATCTCTTTCTTCCTATGAGTGCCTCCTCTCTCTCTCTCTCTCTCTCTCTCAATTTTTATTCTTTCACTCTCACTCTCGTTCTCTTTCTGTTTTTAGGCTCTCACATGATGCCGAAAACTATCCATTATTTCTCTCTCTCTCTCTTAAATATTGATGTCCCATCATATCTCATTGGTTTTCAGACTACTGAAACCTATGCTGTTTATATTTTACTTTAGAATTTTTTGTTATGAATTCCCTATCCTCTGGAGTTCACATTATATCTCTCTGCAAGTTTACGACTAAATTCGTGGCCGGTTATTATATCTCCTCAATATCTCTTATACGAGACTATCCTAAAATATTCTTCTGACAATCTTAAATTCCTATATGTAATAGCACACAATTCTCTCCTCTCCTCCTTTATTCTTTGAAGTTATTATATCGTTATAAAAAATTTTAATGTTCTACACACTTTATCTCAGTATAAGTTTGTCCATAATTCCACAAGATCATATCCAGCTACAAGTAGAGAGATATATTTCACTCACCACACTCTCTCTCTCCGTCTCCTATAATACAATAAAATACTCATTAGATATTGTGACAAGCTTCATTACTATCGTACCTCCAATATTCGTCTGGAAATGTTCACTATTCCAACATCTCTAATTATTTTTATCTAAAAATTCCCATTTATTAAATACTTAGTTTCTAAATTCTTGTTTCCACCTCTGGATATTTTATCTCGATCACCTTTCCTTATTAAAACATTTGCCTCTCTACTTTATCTCGTTAGTCTCCGCATTATAAGGAAAAGACCCCGACATTATAACAAAGATATAATCGTTCATTGGATATAATTAAACGTGCACTATAAAATCTGGTTGAACTGCGGTTACGTTTTATTTCTATTTGATTTCTAATCTTGGTAGACTATGACTTCGGTTGACTGATAGAAGTCTACTCGGGGTCATTATATATTTGATTATAGTACTCAAATTCCATAACTATTTTGATTACTTTTCTAACATTTCGAGGATTACATTCCAATTAATTTCTTTTCTTTCATTAAACCTGCAAACTTACTCGGTCCTAACTCTGTAAATTGTTCTACGAGCTCTTTTCATTAGTGAACACTTGCCAATTTCAGTAATTAAGGTCGTCTTCATCTACATCTCCAAGTAATATCAATTTGCATACATTATATTATTTATCCGAAATTGATGCAAAATATGCTATATAATAACTTTAAGCAACTAAAAACATCTTTTTCTCTGCAAGGATAAATATAAATAATTATTTTTGATCTCCTCTTCATTCACCATAAGTTTCACTATGGTTATTTTGCCTCTACAAAAAAAAGATTAAATCTAAATCAATTATGCTTCTTCCCTCTTTCTCATCTATCAGTAGATTTCTGACGGCACATCGAGTACATCTTCTTACTTGCTATAAGTGCGAAACTCTTCGCTTACATATTACCTTCTAATTCTCCCCATTTATCAGACATTCTGAGCTAATTTCTCCTTCTTCCCCTCTCTTCACTCAATTTATTATTCACATTGATAATTTTCATATCTCAGACTTTATTCTTTTACTCCTTCACTCTTTAATAGCATTTAATTACACAATATGAAAGGACCGTAGTCCTAATGGTCTTCCTTTTTTAATTCCTTAAAACTTGAGTTTCTGAGCACGCACCCTGCCTTTCTGTCTATATTGTTCTCTCTGTCTTTCTACTGTCGACCATCCCCCTTTCCTTGAATACGAAAAATAGCTACACTTCTTCACATTGTGCTTGAATCAAAGGACCTTACTCAACATCTAACTATCAATCTTGTCGCTTTTACTTCACTCCGTATCTTTTGCAAAGTTTCGAATGTAATCCTACAACAGGAAGGTTTGGAAAAATTCCTCAATTCTTCAAAATCTCATCTCTAGTTATTCACCAGTATATGCTTTCGTCAAGAAATGTTCGTATTGTGTCATCTTCCTCCCCTTTACTGACCTAGATTCTTACTCCTCAGCCCTTTATGGATCATTTTTGGTAAACTTAATTGCTGTGAGGACTGTCTGAACATATTCAAAAGTCTTCACGAATGAGTCTGAATAAAAAGCTTTGATTTATAATACTATTCCTACATTTCAAATGATAACTCATCTTTACTCACTATATATATCCATACTCTGATTACCTCTCACGTCACTTCTCTATAAACAAGCAAATCTTAACGACATTATCTGTGCCATTTCATCTTTAAAATTCATATAAGAGTTGGTGTTCCTCAAGGTTTTTATCCCTAACTCTATCTCATATTTTCTAAACTTAATTAATTAATGACCTCCTACTACTAATCTTCATCATCTATTTACTCCTATTCCACGATCACTACTACACTTTATATACTAGTCTTTCATTATGGAGATGTCCGCACACTCACAATCATGAAGATTGTTAGCAAATGACCGCTTCACACTAGGCGAATTTGAATCAATAAAAATCAATTCAATTCAATCAAAATCTAATTCAATACATTCAATTGGAAATATCAATCTGATAATACACAGGTATGACTTCAATTGTCTCAAATATATCACACTAGTTACATAAATTTATAATCTTACACTTATCATCATATCTTTAAAGACAACAAACTTCAAAATATCTTCATATATAGAAAACAATCATAAATACTTTATAAAAAACATTGTGATCTTCTTAAAGATTTTCTTTGGTGGTCTTCTTAGATTTCACACTCTTAATTTACACTCTCACACTGAAAATCTATTTCTCATTTACTCTTCTCATTCCACATCATATAGCCTCTATTCACTCTTCTCTACTTCTCATGTATGCTTAACATCTTCATCTTCTTTCTACTCCTCTATCTTTCCACTTCTCTCCTCTCTCATTTATCTCTTTCTCCAACTCTCTTTCTCTCTCTACTCTCTCTTTCATCTCTCTCTTATCTTCTATTATTTATTATTTTATTATTATTTTATTTATTATATTATTTACAAAGGACAATGTCTATTCTTCTGAATCACTAGTCGATCTATTATTTACACACTCTCACTGCCGAGAAATCATTTGCAACATACACTCTGTTGTACACAGTCTACATTCTTATAATTCTGCCCAATCTCGAACTAACCTTAGACTTATATCACGCTATATGCTCACTCTAATTCTTATATGCAATTCATATTTGATAAAGTCATAGGATACACTCAACTTATTCTTGTTATATTATTTCCAACATATTTTTATTGTACACTTTTCAAAATTATAGTACGTGTTATACTGGTTAGTATATCGATCTGTCCATTGTTATTGACTAGAATTAATTGGGTGAAATTATCCTCTCACTCTTTAAACTCTGCATTGCAAATTTTGGCTGAAGTGCCTTCCGCAGTGTTATTTCTCCATCTTATAATTGCAAATTGTTGGCCTGATAATCGTCATTTTAATTATATTATAATATTTAATATTTGAAATTATTATAATTTTAATTTTAATTAGTAGTATTATTTAATATTATTATTACTATATTATATTAATTATCATAATTATTATATCATTATTTATATATCATTTATCATTATATTATAGTTAATAATTATTACTAAATTATCATTTATGTATATTTTTATTATTTATATTTATAATTTATAATTATATTATTATATATATTAATAAAGGACTAAATTGTATTTAGTATTTAATTAGTGAGATTAATGCTATAGTTGGTAAGTCGTTAGTTTGGAATTAAGTGATGGCTATTAACTGATTAGATTAGGTATTATCATGTGAGTTTATTTGGTAGTTTGATGTTTTGTATTTATGTTTAGAAATTTTATTATTTTGTTATTTATTTTTCAATGCATAACATGTATGATAATATTAACATCGGATAACTGATCGGAACTGGAGACCGGAAAAAGGGCGTAAATTACACAATTTTATTTTTTTATTTATTTTGCAACATTTTTTCAGTTTTATTATACCCCTATTCTTTCAGAAGCCCATTTCATGTTCAAGTCAAATCCTCGTAAAAAAGTTATATTAAAAAAATTTTAAAATAATATTTTTCTCTCTCTCTCAGAAAAAAAAATTAATAAATGAGAAGAAAAAAAGAAATGACAAAACCAATGTGATGTTTAAACAATAACAAATAAACTTTAGAGCAATTTCCTACACACAATACATAAATTATATAAATGTCAGAGAGTTTTTTGCATGATGCGTCACAATTTCGCAATCGTATACTATATACTATGATGCACTCTGGAAAATTAATATAACAACTCATAGTATACATTGGTTGTGATAATTCTACTCTCCACTGAAACTAATATGTAACAAAACCATTAGATATATAATGTTTATCTTATTACTCCTAAACTTGGATAAGCTTATTTTGCTATTCAGTGTTTGAGTCTTAATAAAATTGTTAATTAACGGAAATAAATAAAAAATAATGATTTCAAATAAAGACTTAAATGTATTATAAATGTATTTATTTATTAGTAGTAGTAAGTAGTATTAGTAGATATAGTAGTTAGTTAAAAAGTACTATAGATAATCGAATATCTTAGTAGAACTATAATAAGTAATAGTAACGACATTTTGCATGTAGTAGTAGTTTGTTCATGTGAATATAACAATGATAAGAAATTAAATTACACATATATGCAATTAAAACTTTAGCTTACAAAGCTCCAGCTCTATGCCAACGCAAAGATACCTAAATAACTTTTAAGTAGTAGTGAGTAGATCCTTTGATTCTAATATAATTACGTTATTATAATAGCTACAACTGAGTAATAATTAATTAAATATCTATAGTAATTTATAAGTTCACTAGTATGTGTGTGTGTAAATGTGTGTCAGCGCACAAAATATATTAACTAAGACATTATAATCTTAATTTTTAACATAAAATCAACCAAGAAACTATATCAATTATTTTGTGAAGGATTTTAATACATAATATAATAAGAAAGAAAAAGAATAAATTATAATTGTTTCGAACATTTGTTATTCTTTCATTTTTTTTTTTTAAAAGACAAATTTGCTTGTTTCCAATTCAATATGCTAAGAAGATAGTTATTATTTCTGTGTTAAAGAGATTATGGATCTTAGTGTATAATGCTTTAGGAAAGTTAGGATCTATTAAATTTCAAGTATTGTGTATATAAGAAGAAAATATTAACATACATCAAAATTTATCAAAAATGACGAAAATTGTAAATAAATCTAATTAATTAGGAACATATCGATTGTATAGGAGAATCTCAAAGAAAGTAAGTAGCAAGGCCTTGCCCACCAAAGAATTTATATATACATAGGAGTACCACTATGATGCAGATGATTTATATCAACATGTGGAACACACGAATATTTAGTTAAATGCCCAAGAGAACAAATTTTACTCACACAAAATATAAAAGCAGAGAGAATTTTGCAATATGTACTCCTTTTGCTAAATTTGTAGATATTATACATTAAACATTTTTTATGTGATATTGTTAAGTGCTAAGTGTTCTTCAGATGAATTTCTAGTATGAGGAACGTAGTAATGATATATTTCAATAATATGAGAATAAAGAGTGAAATTTATTTAACTAATTGTTCACCGTCAACCCCTCGGCGTTCTTCCTCGTAAAAGAAAATTACCATTATCCCTTTAATACCACAGAAAAATAATAAATAAAAATATAATAATGTTTAATCTTAAAAATTATAACTCTTCCAGAACAATATTAGGAGACTATAATCAGATAATTATGAAACACGTTTATATATATTATTTATGTATGATAATATATATACTAAACACACTTCTTAATCGTCTATAAATAAATAAATAACCATTTGCTTTATAAAAATTTGTAAAACCCACTATGCTTAATCAATCGATATTACAATAACACTGCTCAATCTTTCCAACATATGATATAACGTTTGATTAAATATAATAACTAAGCGAATTGACGACGTTATGTGACAATGAGACTTTATGGAAATCGTATTAGATGATTAGTATTGGTCTTAGTCTATTAGTAATTGAATATATGGATATTCATAAAAGTCATTAAGTACTCACACATATCAATAATGAACATTCACTTCCTTAGAATAAAGAATTTCCATAAACGCTTATCAAAAAACGTCAATATAAATCACGCTATATAAATAATGAGAAGCGTAGCAATTTTCATCGCTTTAAGAATACCCACAGCACACCTAAGGTACGAATCTTCTAAAAGCTAAATATTCACTGTTTCAAGTTTCAAAAATACTTATATTAATTAAAGTATCGTAATAAAAATTATTACCTATATAATATCACTAGTAGCATATTATATAATATAGTATAGAGTAAAGTTTATACTTAATAACTTTTAGTACGACCTATTTTAGTACTGTATACGAACTGCTTGGTCAAAATCTTAGTCTATATTTATCCTAAATATGGTTTCTTTCATCTCTTATATTGAATAGTGATATATAATTAATATTAGTAAGGCTCAGAGTGACAAAACCTTTATATATCTCCGATCAAAACAGCAAGGTAACCGTATAGTAATATTATATTAACCACTCAAGAAGATAACTACTAAAAACTTAACTTAACTATAAATTATCCATAAACCCAATAAATATAAATATTAAATAATATTAGAATATATTATATATATATATTATAAATTATATAATATATATTAATATATTAATATATATATATAATATATATATAATATATTTATAATATAATATAATTATATATATATCATATAATATATATATATAATAATAGATTATATTAATAATATATTACCCAGATAACTTATAACTTATATATATATATAATATAAAAATAAATAATCATATATATTATATATAATATATTTATAAATATAAATATATTAATAATATATTTTGTGGCAACTTAATGTTTAAAAAACAAAACAATATAGAGAATTGTTTACTTATAAATTGATATAATATATATAATAGTAAATATATATACTATTATATAATATATAGTAATATTAAATATATATTAACAATTTATATAATATAATTTAATTTTTAATAAATAAATATATAATAATATAATAATTATTTAATAATATATATATAATTAAATAATTTAATATATATATATAATCCAAAAATTGCTTAAGAAATTATGAATGATACAGAACATTTTCCATAGTTTCCCATCTTTCTGAGATAGAAGAGCCGGATAAAGGACATTCTGTGTGAAGAAATGAACCATACGATTTGAAAATACTAGATAGATCTGGGGTTTTATGAATGTTAATGTTGAAGACCAAATAACCTATAATCAAATCCTTTCTTTCCTTCAAATTTTATCTTCAGTCTTATTGAACAACTAAAAAGGAGCAGTAGACATCCATTTTTAATTCTCTAACTTAAAATTTTGGAAATAAAGTTGAATTATTATGAAAAAGCTAATTATTTTTATTACTTAATGGTTTTCAAATATCTTTTACATTTTGAGATTTAGAAGAGGAGGAACTCTAGAAAGTTGCAGAGATTAATTACTTGAAGATATGACATCACGCTGACCAATGAGCTTGGGAGTCCTAGGTTTGTCCATCTCAAATTATAGGATATAACTTGTCTCCTTGTATTTCAATTTTAAGAAACAATATTTTTCAAAATATAAAAATAGTAATAGAAATGCATTTTTAGTTTGTAAGTATGTAAAATTTTGAAACATAATGACAATTATGCATTTACATTAGGAATTTTAATAACCTTTTTTTTTTCAAAAATCTTTTTAATTTCTAAGTTTTATTAAAGAGGGTTGCGGAAGAATTATTGAATGAGTCTGTATATTATTTAACGATTGGCAAAAAAATCTATTTTGCTAATCCAAATATAGGTGGCTGCTGGTCTCCCTGCTACTTCTTTATAAGCAGATACTTTTTTTATAAAGTGTCTCAAATAATCTATACTAACATTAACCATTACTGAACTAAAAATGCTTGAATTCTTTCAGAATCCGGCAAATTCTTTCAAATATATTTCCTCCTTTTTTTTTCAAATATATATAAAAAATATTTTACATCCACTTTAATAGATATTGATAATTAACTATATTATCTACCGTTGAGATAAGAAAAACAAGTTTCTACAGCCAGATATTTTCCATGTATCAATATTATATCATATTATAAATAAAAGTTGTTTGTATGAAAATAAAAAAGTCCTTCCTAGAATACATTGCCTCTAAGCAATAGCTACGGATATGAACATCTAAATAATATAAAAATTTAATTTTAATTTACATTGCCAGATTGAAATAGTCGATCATAAATTGAAATCAGAAAAAGGGAAAATCTGTAGATCAAATGAAGAAGTATAGATCCAAATCAGATATTCTTGGCTTATAAATCTTTTTCAGTCCGCATCGCGACTGTCTTTGGCCTACACGATATTGACACCAATATATCGTTTTATATGAACGTAAGCAATAGAGATGTCTTAAATATGAACGGAAACCTCGGTTTACTCGAATTTTAAGTAGCTCTAAAGTAATACTCTAAACACAGTAAAATACACAATATCTTCTAAACTTACCATTATGATACAACTACCAGAACATAGTTGAAATATCCTCAGACAAACAGGCGTTTTATTGAAATTCGGCCAAGAATATAATACGACAACGGACAGAAGCTTCTAATCACTCTTCATCCACTTAAATGAATTGTACAATATTCTAATATAACAAACAGGAAAGTATAATTTATCTCAGCGAATATCAGGAATTTTTCTAATTCCATCCACAAGAAGTTGCTAATTTTCGAGTCAAATTCACGTTCATTAATACTTATATTCTATGACTTGCAGTATTTGTGAACGTATAAACCATGAAAATACGATACAAAAAAAGCAAATAAGAAGCTGAGGAAATGAGAGTGCTTAGAACGAAACTATATTTATCTTCGACAACTACTAATTAATAATGCTTAATTTATACCAAGGAATTATTGCGTAAATCATTAATTATAAAAAACTACAAACTTGAGAAAACTCTTCATTATCTTCTCTGTTATAACTATATTTCATTGTATAGTGACGATCACTCGCAAGATAAGAAATACATGTTCTCAAACATTGTGTTTAAATAGATATATATACACTTACTATATATAAATTATAAATATATATAAAATATTAATAAATATATATATATAATACTATATATATATATAATTAATATAATATACATATATTAATATATAACATAAATACTATAATACTATTAATATAATACATAATATATATATAATATACTGATATATAATATATATATATATACTAATATATATATATAATATATAATATATATAATATAATATATACATATAAATATAAACATATAATCATATATAACTATACTATAATAATATATATAATATCATATATAATAATATAAAGTAAAACTAATAACTAAAAAATCACTAATTAATAGCCTTTAATAGGCTTAGGATCTAACATGATGCTGACATAAAATTGATAAACAATCATCAAAAACTGCAAGAAGGTTCATTTCAGAAATCTCTATCATACGAAAAAAATGAACTCAAAAGACACAGTCAACTTCGATATCTGAAAGAACTAAACTTGGCCAAATCTACACAACGCCCTTACAAGAAGTGCTAACAAAAGTCAAAGATTTGTATAGCTTCACAAACTATAATATGTTTAGTACTCACATATATTCACGGTAAAGTTATTTTAAAGATGTAAAAATATATTATTAATGAAGTAATTGGAATTAATTAAAACATTTATAACTACATAAATAATAATAAATAATAAATAATAATAATTAAATAAATAATAAATTAATATAATAATAATAAATAATTAATAAATAATAATAATAATAAATAATAATAAAATAAATAATAATAAATAAATAATTAATAAGATAATAATAATAATCGAGACGTACAATGAGATCTGAGATCTATGAACGTCGACAAAAGGGCCAGTAGCAAAGATTAGAGCAATCCTCCTCGTGTATTGAGGAAGTAATTGTCCTTCTGAAATAAGGCCAACTCTGTACCTAACGTTCACAACTCTACTACTCTATCTCTCATGATGCACATTAAATACATAATCCTACTTATTTCCAATTCAGTAAAGCTGGAAGGCGCGCTTTAAATAAGCCTAATCCCGAAAACAAAGGATAGTCGTTCTGATCTTCGTCTAACCATATCGATCCTCTATCTGCCTTTGATTGTAAGAATACCGAAGTAAGGCTATATGCAATTACGCCGAAATGTCATAATAATCGCCTCGATCAAAACAATATAATCTCAATCTCATTCCCAATCCTTAATGAGTGGTAATCATTCAAGACGAAGAATCAACTAAGAAAGTGACATTACTTTCACAATATCTCAACTTATCTATGGTCTTCTGCAAAAATTAGAAGGGCTAATGAGAGGAGTCTTGTCGAGTTAGCGCCTTGAGAATATTCTTAAGGCAACTTTTGACATGGAAAGACGTATGCGCACGACGTCGCAATATCTCCTAAGATACCTTCCTTTACGTAATCTCCATCAACGCTTTGACTTACTCACATTCGTCAAAGAAATTATAACTCATCACTATAACGACCTTCGTACCATTTCAAAGCCTCATAATGAATATCTTAATGAGAGCAACCACTTTTACCAAATATCTTTTCAAATCAACACTTTACGATGTCTGTTCCTCAGAGTGTTCCATGCTTTTATCTCCACAACTTTATTCACAATACCTAATATTCTCATCAAACAAATACTCTCATTAACTAGCAATTTACTAATTCTCGTCCACATCTATAAATAGCCGAATAAGACCTCAACTCCTCCATTCCTCCACTACAATCTTTCACACATGTAAATACATCCATCATTTGAAATCTAGAGGATTGATACTCTACGTCTACAGACATAATTCAGATTCAATAAATCAATTGCTGATCTAGGCGAGTCAGGAGCGCCATTTTCTTACGAATGGAACAAAAAAAGGTAAACAAGACCAATCTTAGCAACAATTCAACGCTATAAAAAACTCAGACCTCATTACATTATCTCACACTCTCCTACACAACACCTTCACCAAACTTTCCCAATCCCACTAATCGACGGCTCTCAAAAGTCTAACACCTGTTAAACAACATAAACATTCTTGGACTTAAACATAAATAGTGGAATTGTCATTAGGAGACATCATAATCACATCGGAATTGATTTACAAACTGGACCTCTAAGAGACTTTGAATTCTCTGTCTCAGATTTCGCGAATTTTTATCATATCTCAATACCAAGATAACTCCAGATAATATGATACAAGCGTCTATTCTCCCCAATGTCATGGAAACACATGATCACTCACACCTTTAAGGGAACTGGATCATCGGATTACCCACCCTCCTTAATGAAGAATAGGATATAGGCTAAGGCTTAAGAGACTATTTAAATTAAGTCCCAATATCACTTTTGAACTCAACCTATAGACCCTCTTATCAACTCTCACCATAATCTCTTTACTCTAACATAGGTATATAATAACAACGAAAGCAGAATGCTCAGACGCAGAATATAATCCTCTCGCATCTATTCCTTCCCACCAGATATATTCAATCTTCTCACTTTAAAAGCTCCCACCGTCTGCGCCCACCCCTGAGAGGAATAATCAAAGATTAGAGCCTCAACGGGACTATGGGTGGTTTACTTTAATATATTGATTAATAAGATTTTACTTTTCTTTAATACTTTAACAATTATTTTTTATTATATGTTATTATTTTTTATTTTTTGCCCCCTCCTTTATGAACAAGGGCCTGCCCGAAAATGGTTGGTGGGCGCATCGATGATAACTATAAATATAGAAATACCTACAATACTAATAATATAACATATATATATCACTTACAATATATAATAATATAACTAAATATAACTAAATAACAATTAATAATCAATAATAAATATAATATAATATAAATATACTAATACTAATAATAATAATACTCCATACCTTAACATAAATAAACTAAATATAATACTACTATATATATAATAATATTATAATATCATAAATAATATATAATAAATATATAATATACTATAATAATAAAAATATATAATATATATAATATAATATTAAAATCATAACATATTAATTAAAATCAAAACTAATATTATATAAAATAAAAATAAATAAAAATACATAATATATAAACAATAAAACTAATAACATTATAGTATATTATAATATACTATATATTATAAATAAACTACAAATATAACTTTACTACTATACTATACACTAATATAATAATATAAATTAATAATAACTATACACTAATACACTTACAATTACATACGTAATAACTACATAAATATTTATACTTTGCCAAGGACATTAATTTTTTTTAAACATACTATATAATACTATACAATATATGTGCGCAACACACACCAGTAACTTTATTACTACTCATGCCAATCTCTCCTCTCTACTCTACTCTCATCTCTCATTCTAACTCTAACTTTCCTAATTAGCAAATAAATAATATATTAAAATAAATAATAATAAACAAAAAATAATAATATCAATATCAATAAATACTAATAATAAAATATATATATAATACTCAACTAATATATATTAAATATATAAAATATAGCTAATAAATATAAAAAACAATAATATACTTATAATATATAATTAATATATTATTATATATATATATATATAAATATAATAATATAATATATAAATAATATATATATCATATATAATTATATGATATAATATAATATAATATATAATATATATATACTATATATATATATACTAAAAATATATATATATATAAATATCACACTATATAAATAATACTAAAATAATAAATATATATAATATCTAATATATATACACTGTATAAATAATAGTATATACTACATATATATAAACAAAATAAATAATATATATAAAATATATATATAAATACTTGAATTAATTCAGATCTAAACACGTTATACTCTTACCATATAGTTTCTATACATGAATTTCAACTTTCATACATATATTCAACGCTATAATTCCTATTCTATAATCCACGTCAATCCTAAGGTATTTAGATAATATTCTTTATATATTTTAATTTGTATTTATCTAATTTAGTGCTTTAATATCAAATTATGATATATTATTTTATATTTAGTACATAATAACAATGATCATATTTATTAGTCTATATATATATAAACATTTATGTTACATCTAAATTCAACAGATACATCATCCGACCATTACGAAAATGGGCCATGAACATGCCAGACCATTTTTAATAGAGAGTTCAAAAGGCAAAGTTATTTAATAGCGGCTCTACTTACTTACCATTTTTTCGTTTTAATTTTGCATAATCTTTCATATATTTATTATGTAATAATTTTCACTCTTAGCTTTGACCAACTTTCGCAAAAAAACAAAGAGAATCAAATTCATACGTAACACTTATGAAATTTGCAAAATAGAAGCGTTCCATATAATGTACTAACTTCCGTAGCCATGAGACAAAACGCAGTACAGCACGAGACTGCAAGGTATCGACAACTCTAACTAATAATATATATATATAATAAAACCATAAACTTCAATATTACAAAACTATACATAATATATTATAAATATATAATACTATATAATATAATATCAATATACTAATATCTATATATATTAAAATCATATACAAATAAAATATAATATATTATCAAAAATAATAACTATATATATAATAATAATATATATATTACTCATATAAATAATAACTAAATTAATAAAAATAACTAATAATAAAATTAATAATAATCAATCAAATAAATAAATAGATAATCAATAAATTCAATATAAATAATAATAATAATAAATAATAATAAATATAATAATTGCTATACAATATACTCATAATATAACATACATAATACACTAATATATATAATAATATATAATACTACTAATATACTATTAATTATATATAATATACATATTATAATATAATCATACTACTACTATATATAATATAATATTCATATATAAATTTATAATCAATATATATATATAATAAACTAACATATAAAATATAATATACAAATCAAAATATATAAATCATAAATAAATAACTATACTATATAAATATATATTACACTATATTACTTATTTCATAATATAATATACTCATAATACTCATATATATATATAAATAAATTATAATAATAATATAAATACCTCATGTCATATATATACATACTAATATATACATACATCAATACTATAATATAATATATCATCACTATAAATAAAAAAAAAAAAATATAAATATACCTATACTAAATATAATCACAATATATAAACTTATAACAATTACTATAATAATATAATACTACTAAATATAATAATAATATATAATATATAATATATATACTATACTAATAATCATATAATAATAAACAATACTATATACTAATATCCATATATATATATTACAATAATTATATAAAATATAACTATAACATACTATATATATACAACAACACTATAAAATAATCACCCGGCAAAGGGGGATATTGGGTTCTTATTAGTGGTAAAGTTATGCTCTTAAAATATATTAAACTGTGCATAGGCATCCAGGATGAGAACCAATGGGCGACGGGTCTCATTTTATGCGTGTCCCCTTCGATCCCACCAACGGCGTATATTCATCGGGCATTTGTTTGTGCATTTCGTTGCATTACATTTGATCGCCAATGCATTATCTATTCAACCTTCATCCATTTCCCCTCATTTTGCATATAAATTTTCCGTCTTTACAATCCACTCTTCATCATAGTTTACTAACTTTTTTTTTTGAAAATTCCCAACCCATCAGTTCCTTTAAACATTCTTGTCACAGGTTGTCCTCTCTTTTTTCTCGTACACACTTCCATTTGGGTATCCGGATTGCCTACTTCCGTATGACGTTTATCAGCTCACACCCCAACACTTCCTCCATACGTAGGATGAGCGGATAACAAGAGAAAAAAAACCGGTCCTTTTAACTCAGCAATTTGACCCAGAGGCCAACCAATATGATAGGGGACCCCGAAAACCTATGAGAATAACCGGTGAGGAGGCTTGTCCTGCATTATGGCTGGTATCAAGTCTCTGGCCTTGCGTAACACGAGTATAAAGGTGCCGTGTGGTACAACAGGTGGGTAGAACCGCCCGTAGATTCCGGGAGACATCTCCAGAGGCCCACCATCACAGCCTTACCCTACGAGGCGCGGGTCCCGGGAGATTGTGTCTGCCGTCTTCTGGCCTTGTAACCTTGATGCGGGTGAGAAGGATTTACCCTTCCACTTGATGACCAAATATTTCGCCAATTCCAGCCCATACCTCAGATTATTAACACTTTCTACTGCTCACTTCCACAATTAGTTTACTTATTAGTCATACAACTGTTCCACTTCAATGGAGACGAAATTATAGTCGTCTTATATTTTTATGCAACAGAACAGGTAATTAAAGAAAAAAATGTTATTAAAGAATTGATGAACAATATAAACATCTACAATCAACATCAAACTCCCATTCGTCTAGGTTTCTCAGCACAGAAACCCACCTCGGTCTCTAACACTTCTAGAACCAGCAGTACCTCCGCTATTTCCTCCTCCATCTCCACAACAACCTGAGGGCCTTGCATTTAATTTAGCGATTCGCTCGACTGGTAGCCCCTAACACCAACAGCGTGCCAACACGATTATAGGGCAGTCCCAACAAAAGGTGCCCCAACCGTCACGAGTTCGTTCTCAATTCGTGTACTCACATACTGCCTGCCACCTCCCTCCAGGAATGTCAGCGAAATACAATCATTTCCCGATATAAATATACTAACTTGTGATTCCAACTACCTCCAAAGATCTTACTGAGCAAAGAACTATCTCTTCATTTCCAGCGCAATCGCGCTTTAGGGAAAACGAGTTGAACCCTCCAGTCACATTAATAAAGAGAATGAAGATCACTTCTCAGTTACAAAGCTGCTAACCCAATTTGAATCAAAAGTTCCATTTTGATCAATTCCTTAAACGTTCTCTCGCAAACATTTCCTCATAATTTCCTACTCCCAGACGTTTGTTTTTAAAATGTACAACGCAGATTGGATTATCCCGAAAACAAATGAACTGCTAGCGGACATAAGAGAATGGACCATTATGCCCAGTCCTGCCGGACAAAATTATTTCAACATCATCACAACTGTCGAAAATAACACTAACACTGCAAATACTGCATGGACAGGCCGCCAACCAAGATGCCTTCTTCCTTCGAATGCCCGTACAATTACGCTTAGTATTGAAAACAAGGAGGGTTTTGGAGCATTTTACTTTCCTCCACATACAATCAGCCCGACCAGCGCGAGAAAGAATGCCCATACGACCAGAACTCAATACCGATCAAACAACATTACCCATCAACAAAGACCAAAAGGCAATCTCATACGCTACACATCGCAAGAACTGACCCCCATACCCTAAGCTCCGCCGTGTCTACACCTCACCGACACAAACCCACCACTACCTACGCAGAACTCAACATTTCCCACACAAATACCACGGCGAACATCGGCGCAGCTACATGATAATCCTGATCATGCACATGTCAATGCCCAACACTCACCGAACTTCTTCAAAAACTTGTACAAAAAGACAGCACCCCTGAATCCAATCTCCTCGTACCAAAAAAGCACAAATCAACATAATACCTATATCCAAGAAGTAACGAGGTTACTTCAACAAAACCAGCAATGAAACTAACAGTTGGTCATCAAAGTAAGATTAAAAACAATATGGAAAACAAATTTCCCATGTACAAAAGACCACACTGTCCCATACCTTACTAAACAACCTAGGTTCTACCAAACCTCTGCAAACGCAGAAAGGACTAGTCTATTGTCCAACCTTCAACACGCACCCCTACATAAATTACTCAAAATTCAACTAACGATTTCACTAACACAACAAAGAAAAGAACAATCAACACACAAACACTAAAAAGAATATTCGTTAAAAAAATACCAACGGCACTACCGAATTTCTAACAAAAAACACTTAACCCACAGACCAGCACAAAAATAAGCAACACTCACGATGAGACCTCGCCATTAAGTCTATGATAACCAGAAGACAAAAGCAATGACTTCAATACCCAAACGATTACAGCTATCGAAACAAACCCCCAATCAACCCATCTAACAATAGTTTGCCAAAGATTACTCCAGGCACTTCTTCTGAATCTTCCAATATATCTACTTCTTACCAGAATTTCCTATACTCACACTCCCCAAAGGAATCATAAATAGCACATAGACGGCAAATTGACACATAAGAAGATAACAGCTACCCAAATAGAAGACTAATGATTGAATAATGACCCCACTCAATCCATTTATTACATGCATTCCTTCTCTTCCAAGAGAGAAGCGACACTGGAACCATGATTTCAACAACGTAAATGCCGCAAAACACTCTAAGCGAATTCTCGGATACATAAATCGTAGTGAACTGCCATGAAACACGTAGATACCCAAGAATCAGGAATAAATACCATTCTAATGAAATCAACAACCTAATGTCACAAATCACCAAAACTCACAATCGCCATGAATGAAAATTTACTGGCAAAATCCTACCACGCTAATCAGAAAATTGTCAAACCCAACAAATCCATTTTGGAACCCAAATAATCTCAAACACCCCACACCATACTATATTCACAAACATGATGACACCTTTTCTTGGGTGACATCTACCTTCCCAATTTCTGGAAACAACTCATATCCCTCACACATTTCTGAATTCTGCTTGTCGGTAGATAATGATTTACCATTCCATCCATTCCCCTGAGCATGCAGCATATTTTGCGTTGCTCTTCAATGCCACCCACCCAAATCCGCACAAATAAACTAATGGACTTGGTATCTTGAACTCAATTTATCTCGCATCCATGGTGAAGCTCTTTCAC
>JABUQX010033785.1:37500-43915 GCA_015478945.1 Trachelipus rathkii | reverse complement strand
TATATTAGTCATTTTCATGAAATCAGCATTAATATATACTATAACACCCGTTATATATTCGTTAAAATTAATACTTGGCAGCAAAAAAGAATTTTTTTGTTGGCCCGTGTAATGCTTTCTTACAAAGTCACCATCGTATATATATATATTAATTATAGTATAATATAATATATATATATACCTATTATATATATATTATAATATTAATATAATTATATAATTATAATAATAATATATATATAAATATATATATATATTATACTATATATATATAGGGCTATATATTATATATAATATATATATATATGTTATATATATATATATTATTATTAGTTAAATATATATATATATATTTATTATATTTTATATGATAATATATATATAAGAGTATATATATATTATATTATAGATTAATATATATATGCAAAAGTGGGCGTGGCCTCTGAAGAAAAAAAAGGAATATTCTATATATAGATATAGTAATATATATATATTATTATATATATATATATATATTATATATTAATATATTAATATATATATTATATATTATATATATATATATATATATTATAATATTATATATATATTATATATATATATAATATTACTATATAATAATATATATTTATTATATATGAATTGAAATTCTCACAGTAGAGCCCCTGAAGAAAAATAAAATAATTACTAAAAATATATAAGTCATATTAAATAAATTTACGTTTTATTCTATATATATTATTTATATATGAAACCTTATATTTTCTATATAGTTATATATAATATATAAGTATAGAATAGATTTATATGAATATATATTATAGTAGAACTTAAACTATATATATATATATATATAATATGCAAAGGAATAGGAGCAGTTGGCCTTCTGAAGAATAATATTGGACCCACCGCCACTTTTCGATATGATTAAATAGAGTGGGTGGGAATATCTGCAAAGCCGATTGGTACAAGGAACAAAACTATTTTGAAAATTGGGCTTCGTATAAATAATTAATAATAATAATAATAATAATAATCTATTATTTATATGTCACACTCATATAAGAGAACACACTAAACACCACACATAAATATAATATATATATAATAATACATGAAATTAATAATTCTCTACTGAAATAACGGATTATAATATTAATAAAAAAACGAAATTTCAAATATTATAAATATTCACATATATTATATAATATATACTATATAGGTATTCTAAGTATATATATATATATATATATTATAGTAATAGAGTAGAAAAAAATAAATATAATAACATTAAAAATAAATATATTTATGGTATATTTTATTATTTTTTGCAAAACACAACACCAGTTTAATAAATATATTTATATATAGATAAACTTATATTTGGCCAGCATCCCAAAAAGGTCAGGCATGTAACTAGAAAACTAAACAATATACACGAAAAATACAAATATCATTTTAATTAAAATCAGTTTTCCTCCTACATTTTTACGGCAGAAATAAAAAAAAAAATAAAGATTATTCTAATATTTAAAGTAACTCTCCATATTAATATTAATAATAAAAAAGTGCAAGGCTCTAATTGAGACTATGAAAAGATGGCGTTGAAAGGTGAAAATGTGATGCATTCACTGACTAACTTTAATCTAATTTACAATATAATTTGGAGAAATATTATTTTTTTCTTTTATTATCCTTATTAGGGGTTTCGAGCCGACGGAGGGACAGAGGGGGGACGAAGTCCCTCCGTCGTCCCCCGGTAGGCCGAAAAACCCGACTCTATCCATCGTTCTTATTTACACCGTGGGTATTTGTCACCTGTTTTAAAAAGAGGAAAAATTCCTCGAAGAGTTTGGTAACTTCTCACGTCTCACTCGGGAGGAAGCCGCATCTTCGATTTATCAAAAACGTAAATTTTATTCAATTTTTAACAAATTTTAATAAATCTTTTAAAAAGCGTTATTTTCTTTTATTTTTTTTTATTATTTCCTACTACGAATGTCTCCTGTATTTTAAATAAAATTAATATTAAATTTTCAGCATTACCTAATTATAGTTTATAGTTACATGCTTGAACTTTTTCGGATGCTAGATCCTATATTATATACTACTAGATAATAATTAGAAATATATATATTATAATAATAAAATAATATATAAATAAATATTATATATATATTATATAAAATAACGATATATATATAGTTTATATATAGTTCATATATATTATAAAAAATAATAAAGTATATAATTATTTATATGAGTACAATTTGGAAAAAAATACGATAGATATGTTATAGATAATAGATATCTATATGAGATATTATTATTATATACTTATATTTTATAGTCAGAAATCTTATGGTGAGTATATTGAGATCGTCGTTTAATTTTGTGTTTACTGTAATTTTTTTTTCTATATTATTTATATATATAATACTAACATAAATTAAAATGATAATAAGATAAAGAAATATTTAAAATATTAACAAATAAATAATAAATTGGCATATATAATATTTATATATTATATATATTAATATATATATAATATAATATATATATTAATATATTATATATATATATTTAAATATATATTATATATATATATATATATATATATATAAATATATAGTATATATATATATATAATATATATATATATTATATATATTATATATAATATATATTAATATATATATATATATATATAATATTAATATAAAGTACTTGTGGCTAAGACATCTAAAAAACGTAACTTATTCACGCTATCCGCATCCGCAATCCGCGGAAAGTGATTTATTACTACCACGCAGCCTCATCACGCATCCGCGGATATTGAAAAGTCACCATCCGCTACACCTCTAGTGATATGTTTTATTATGTATACACAGAATCTATATATGAAAAAAAAAAAATACAGAACGTGTTTTAACCCACAAATCAATTATTTTTTACGCTATCCATATTAAGATTCTTTCACGCTCATAAGCCACTAAAATCCAGTTTTCCTTCTCTTGCTAAATGATGTTTTTAGCTTACTTTAGTAACTAAAATTTTAATATTTCCAAATTTCGTATCTTTCTCATCAGCATCTTAATTAGTTGCTAGTGTCATAGAACCTCATCCGGTTCATGATGCAGATAATTTTTTTTAAATATATTATTAGTATATTATACTAGCAATTAATTAAGATATGAACGAGAAAGATACGAAATATGAATATTAAAAATTAATTGATAAAGCAAGCCAAAACGTTGATTTTGCATGAGAAAGAAAACGGCTTTTAGCGCTACCGAGTGAAAGAATTCAATGTAAGGTAAAAAAAAAATAATGCTTTTGAGGATAAATACATTCCGTAATTGGGGTTTTGTTTTTATATGTATAGATTTTTAGTGTATACCCAACAAAACATATCAATCTGAACTTAGAGGGCAGTAAAACGCAACCAAACCTATATTGATCAAGGTATGTTGTAAAAGCGCCACCTACCTATATTGGAATCGACGTTTGCAGTATAAATTTAGCCTAAACCTATAATGAATCCACGTTTGCGTAAAACTATATTATATGTGTTTAAAGGTACTATTTCATGCACATAAAAAGGGTCAAGCGTCCGCGATAAGCAACATGCATGTAACTTATAATAATAAAACTATAAACAATCTACCAGGAAACTATACATTTGTTAATTAATCAGCTGAATTTTTAAACGATGAAATTATAAAAATCATGGAGTCATCACACTTATATTTTAAAACTTAAAGTGTTATAAATGTTGGAAAACTATGATAATAATCGTTTTTTGAGAAGAACACGAAGGAGCTCTAGCGCTCCGAGGGAGCGCCAAAGTTGCCAAATAATTCATTTTTAAACTAAACGTACTCACCAAGGGTAAAACCCAAAAGATGGACAGTAGTACGGGTTTCTTGGCCATACCGGGGACGACCGAGGGGGGGACTTCGTCCCCTCTGTCCACCGTCGGTTCGATATTTTAAAAAAGGAATTAAAAAAAATAATTTTCTCCAAGCATAATGAAATGGAAATAACAAAGAAGTTTGAAGGTCGTACTACTGCATAATGGAAGCTTACTCAGAGCGTACGCTGCCAGCCCTAAAAATGATACTAATATTTAAGGTGTTAAATAAATATTAGAATAAAATAATTTTTTTTTAAGTTTCATCACGATGAATTGCTTGCTGAATATCAAAATATGATATTACTGGTTTTCCCTGTAAGCTGTTATAGTTTTTTAGTTACATCGCATGTTCCTGTTCGGACGTCCGCGCCCTATCAAAGAATTATACCCGAACGTTGCTTTGTCATCTGTCAATAAGAAATTATATTTTTAATGTTAATATTTACGTATATTTTCTTTTAGTATTTAGAATGTTTTTAATTCTTGTATTTCAATTTTTTTTTGGATAATGCTCCATCATAACGCTCAAATTTTATTGTTAGTAGGATCATATAATTCTGGCTAACTATAACGACGGCGATGAAACATAAACAAAACAATCACACAAAGTAATTCTGCCCCATACACACAGGATAAGCGAAAGTATCATCTTACTAATATGGAGAAAAAAAAGAGTAAAAAAATATAAGTAACTATGATTTCTGACTCGCTTACTATAAGGTCCATTATATATATATATAATCATATATATATATACTAATACTATATTATACTATATATATATATATAATAGTATATATTTAATATATAGCTATATACATATATATATATATATATATATATATATAGTATATATATATAAATATATATACTAGTATATATATAGAACCTTTTCGTTTTACGACTCCGTCAGTTTGAATTTTTTTTTTTAATAATATTTCTAGTATACTATTGATCCTAACAATCATTTCAGTGGTACGGACAGTGATTCAAAAATATATATACTTACCTTTTCCGGTTTTACGACTCCGTCAGTTTTATTTTATTTATTTTTATTTTTTTTGGATTTTTTTTAATATATTGGTAGAAATATGATACTAAAATGAATTTAAGTGGTAACAGACATGATTCAAAAAGTTCGAAATATTTTAAATAATTTTTAAAGAAGTAATTTTTTTGTTAAATTTTTTTGGTGTTTCTCAAACTAAAGGAATACCCAAGGTAAACCGCAAAGATACAGGCAGGAGTCGGGGCTCTCGGCCTTCCGGGGAACGACAGGGTAGGACTTTTCCCCCCCCTCCGGGGAGGTCTCTGGAAGCCGCCCGCTCTTTGGTATTTGGGTGTCGCGTGGTTCCTCCGCCCCTCCCCTACCGGGGTATGGAAAACGTCCCCCTCTGTCCCGCCGTCGGGCTCGAGCCCCCTAAATATATATATTAACTATATATATATATATATATATATATATAATATATATATATAGTATATATATATATATATTATATATATATATAGTATATATAATATATATATATATTATATACTACCTATATATATTATAGGCCCTTTTCTGTTTTAAGCTTGGTTTGGTTTGATTTTTTTTTTTGTTTTTTTTAAATATATTGCTACTAAAGATTAACCACAATGAATTTCAGTGGTAACGGACATGATTCAAAGTTCAAAGTATTTTTAAAATAATTTTTAAAATCACATTTTTTGTTAAATATGTTTTAAAAAATGAAGAACTATCTTCGAAAAGTAACGCACTTTACAGAAAACCAATTTACATATTTGGAAATCAGCGTATAAAGCTTATTATAAAAATGTAAAAAAAATAAATAAATAAAAAACATTTTTTTTTTTCATAATTAAATATCTCAAAAAGTACGCACTTACAGAAAAACCAATAGCATATTTGGAATCAGCGTAATAAATTTATATACAAATACTGTAAAAAAAAAAAAAATTAAAAAACTAAAAATAAAAAATAAAAAAAAATAAAATTAGGGGGGCTCGAGCCGAACGGGACAGAGGAGGGGAACGTTTTCCTACTCCCGTAGGGGAGGGGCGGAGGAACCCCCGCGACACACAAATACCCAACACGAGCGGGGTCCGGAGACCCTCTCCGGAGGGGGGAAATAGTCCTACCCTGTCGTTCCCGGAAGGCGAGAGACCCCGACTCAATGCTATCTCTGATTGCGAGCTCTTGAGTCCCTATGGGTATTTCTTCTTATTAAAAATAACAATAATCATAATAATATTATTTTTAAAGTTACGAATCCGTAAAACGTAACTGGTTCCTATATATTTTTTTAATTCAATGATTACGGTCGTATACTTCACTGAACATTCATTGTTGGTTATCATATAATAGCATATATTAAAAAAACAAAAAAAAAAATCAACAACTGAACAGAAAATTTAAACAGCAAAGGTCCTAATATAATATATAATATATATATATTATATATATAGTATATTAATTTAATATTATATATA
>JABUQX010033785.1:0-35000 GCA_015478945.1 Trachelipus rathkii | reverse complement strand
AGAAATAATAACAAAAGGTCTCTTGTTAATTCAATTTTGTGCTTCACCAAATATAATAAAAGAGAGGCGTTACTCCGACGAAAACAAACAGAGAGGCCCTCGCTTATCAATTGGAATTGAATTACTTACATAAATAAAGTTTAACCGTAATTAAATTTCCTTTTCACATTATAAGCTTCGGCAACATCCTCAAGACACGAACTTGTGTTCATTATATTTGGGGCTTTTGTTTAAACAACTTGCGAGGGAACCCTCTTGTGTGAAAAACTCCATATGTTCTCATATATATATATATATATATATAATATATATATAATATATATATATATATATATATATATATTTAATATTATAATATATATAATATATATATAATATTATATATATAATATATATTATATATATATATATATATATATATATATAATACGACAGAAAAATTTTGCTCGCGGCAGGAATCGAACCATCGACAACAACGTCGCCAATGTAAAGAGGCTCTACCACTAGACCGATCCACCTCCCCGATAAAGAAGAGTAAACTCGGAAACAGTTTTTTTCAAGTTCTCCTGCTTCGATATCACTGCTTTAAAACTCGGTACTTATTTTAATCCATAGAAGGGTGCTTGGAACACCTGCTGGGGCTACACGGCACTCTGCTGGGGTACTCCTGAGTTACAGGGGCAACCAAACCAAAGTCAAGCAACACCGACATGATCACAACAGGCTTGTTGTGACAAATTAGCAATGTTAAGAGAAAAATTTTGCTTCGCGGCAGGAATTGAACCATCGACAACAGATTCGCCGTGAGACAATGTACAGGAGGTCCTACCACTAGACCGATCCGCCTCCCCAAAAAAGAAGGTATCTCGGAACAGTTTTCCTGTAACCCAAGAGTACCGCTGCAGAATGCTCGCTGTAGCGCCAGCAGTGGGTTTCCAAAGCAACCGCCTCTATGGATTAAAATAAGTACGCGAGTTTCAAAGCAGTGATATCGAAGCAGGAGACTTGAAAACTGTTCCGAAATGCCTTCTTTTTTGGGGATAGCTTCCAGAGTGCAGATGATCTATCAACTTTTAGTCAACCTTCTGACACTTTGTAATGCTCTAATTCTGATATAGAATCATCAGTGACAGACTAACAATTGATGATCAAAACAAAGAAAAGTAAGTCTTTCATAGCCCTATTGACAATGATTTACAGGGGTGGTAACTGGTAAATGTTATATCCTAAAATATACCCCAAGTGGAACAGTTTTCCTTGTGACTCAGATAGATTACAAGAACCAAGCCTTTCGCTATAACATAGCACGTTCTTTCATTTGTGCCTGTTTACGATGTCAATGGTCAAGGATTAGCGAGAGTGCTACAGATAAGCTCATGGAGGTCGGGTTCGATTTAGTCAATCTGAGAGGTCAGAGCTATGATGGAGTCTCGTCCATGAGAGGCAAATGCAGTGGTGTCAAAGCTATTTTAAATAAATCATTTCTCAAACCATTGTACACTCACTGCGTAAGCCAATGCTAAAATTTGTGTGTTTGATACATTATAGTTCAGGCTGTAAGAAATGTGATTGGTGTAATATCAAAAACATGCACAATTTTGGGAGCTTGTGCAAAGTGAAGTGACTTCCGTTTTAGAGCAAAAAATTTTAGAATTGAAGCAAGATTGTGAGATTACGAGAATAAAAATGCTCAGCAAAACAAGATGGTGCGATAGGTTTGAAGATCTGCTACTTTTTAAAGAAATTCTTATATCAATAGTAGTAGCTCTGGAGCTTGTCAGTCAATTGCCAGGTGAACATTCAAAAAGAGCATTTTTAATTTTAAATAACATAGGAGCTCAGTCAATCATTCCAGCTCTGATTGTAACTTCAAAGTTCTTGGGATTGACTTGCAATCTTTCAAAATACCTTCAAATTCAAAGCATTGATGTATGTAGCGCAATTGAACAGGCAAACACTACAAGAACAACTATTTATCATTTAAAAGAAATTCTGATTCTGAATTTCATGAAATGTTCGAATCTTCTCTGGAACTGGCAATTCACATAAATTTCGAAATAGCAGTACCAAAAACAGTTGGTCTCCAGGGGCATTTACCCAATCCATCTTCTACAGACTCGGAGACACACTATCGATTAACAATTTTTATACTATGCTTAAACACTATGATTTTTTCCCTAGATGAAAGCCAACTGTGACCCATATTTTGACAAATTCTACAGAGACCACTTGATTGATTCTTACGATGAAGTCTTCCTGGGAGAGTGGGAATTATGGAGTCAAAAGTAGAGAGGATCTCAAAAAAAAAAAAACCTAAGTGCCCTCGCCGGATAAGACAAATTGCTCCTAAGACTTGCTCCAAAAGATAAACATGTGGTTGAAAATACTTACTGTACCTCCTCTATCTATGGCTTCAGTTGGATGAAACTTTTCAAAACTAAAATTTGTTAAATTATATTTAAGGAACACAGGTGAAAATAGGCTGAATGGACTTGCTTTACTCATTATTCATAGAGACTTGGATTTAGAAACCACCAACGATCAAAAATCATCGACCATTTTGCTGGATCTGTAAATACACGACGTTTGCACATTGCTCTGTAAATCTGGTTAAAAATTCAGCCTATTTCGTTGATGGTTATTGTTTTCTAACTATTCCATTAATACAACAGAATTGGAATTACGTAATCTATAACGGTTTTGTTAAGAGCGCTAAAATTAAAAAAAAAGAGTAACTTTAAGTATAGTTCGTAAACCAAAAATAAAAGTTATATTAACCAACGTTAAAATATTGATAAAATAAAATTATATGAACTTCAACATTTTTATAATAATAATAATAAATTTGTGCAAAGCTGAAAATTTTCCAATCTTTACCAAATTCCTCATTACATATCTAAATCTCAGTTAAATATTTCTCTTGTATATTACATCTCACATACAAATTCTAAAGGAAATCTAAAGAATCGCGCTTTTTTTCCCTTAAAACCAATTTTTTTTTATCCAGAATAAGAGAGAGGGCAATTTTCCAGTCCCCCTCCCCCCGCTTCTCCGTACGCCAATACTTGCTAACACTTCTTTTATCTATACATTAATATCCACCCTGGACATATTCCGGCTCCCCTTCTCACAACTTCTTTTCCTCTCTGGTGTCCTATGTCTCTACCGGTCATTACTCATGATCGGTTGCATGAGATATTGAGTTCTATGAGCGTCAGGAAGGCTGTATATATATATATATATATATATATATAATATATATTATTATATCTATATATATAAAAAAAAAAATTATTATATTATATTTATAAAATGAAAATATTTAGAAATTAGTCAAATAAAAATACCCAAAAAAATTGTAAAAAAATAAATGCTTGCCTGTAGTTAAAGTTAGTTTTGATTTTTTTTTTTTTTTTTTTTTTTAACATAATGCAGGATGTATTCATGAATAAATATTTGTTCTCCAGGTACATTAGGATCTAAAATATAATAATATAAATCACATTATATAAAGAAAATTTCAATAAATGAAAATAGCGAACATTAATATTTGAATCAGCTATAAAGCTTATTACAAAAAATGTAAAAAAAAAGAATCAAAATAAAAATTATCTCGAAAGTATGACACTTACAGAAAAACATTCATATTTGGATCAGTCATTAACGCTGTATTAAAAAATGTAAACAAAAAATAATAAAATAATATATTAATAGAGGGCTCGAGCGACGGGGCAGGAGGGGGGGGACGTATTTTTCATACCCGTAAAAATGCACTCAAATACCAAAGAGCGGGGTTCCGAAGACTCCCCGGAGGGGAAATAGTCCTACCGCGTCATTCCCCGGGACGGAAAACTCGCAAAACTCTTGCATCTTAGAGGATATCCTTGGGTATTTAACTTTAAGTAAAAAAAAATAAAAAATAAATGACGGAGCGTAAAACGTACAGGTAAATAACTATAATTCCTCGACAATCAATCGTCAACGTACAAAATACTCATAAATTGAACTATCGTAATAGAACGCAAAAAAAAAAAAAGAATAAATACTAAAATCAAAAAATAATATAAAAAATGAAAAAAAAAAGAAAAAAATATCATATTACATGTTTTTATATTTAATATATATTTATATATATATATATTATATATAATTACTTTAATCTTAATTAAAATATTTTTACTAATTGAACTATAAAATATATCCAAATAATAAATAATAATATGGGGTCGTCAGGGGGAGCTGCCGGCCTAGAGTGTTATCTTGAGTAGAGTCTACCTAGATTTTTTGAGTAACATAAATAGAGTCGTTTACGATATATATACCAAAAAACAAAAAAATTTTACAAAATATATATTATATATATATTATTTATAATATAACAAACTGCTGTTCTTTTCTAATAAAAATAATAAGATAAATACCTCTACAATTATAATTATTATTATCATAATATATACTATAGATTATAATTTTAAATTCCTTAAATTGTTATATGTATTTAATAAATTAAAATATTACATAATATATATATATATATATATATATATATAATATAATGTAATACTATACGAGTCTATGCGAGGATTTGTATGCCAGATCGCATTCCTTCTACACATTTACTCTTGCCGAATACCTACATATTAACACAACTACCTTTAAGTAGTTTCAATATCCTTCAAAATTCTAAAAATAATATTCAGTGAAAATAGTAACATTAAAATAGGAAATAGTAATATGGGCATGGGCTATTATTTGGTTTATCAAGTGGTGATTGATATCAACATCGATAAAAAGTAGCAAGACAAATGGAAAAGATCCTATATATAAAATAGATGTTTGATATGCAAACTACAGAGAAAAAAATTATTAAGACAAACTAAAACATTCCTATTATTAAAACATACCCTATTGTTTTACTTTAATTATTATAATTATTATTATTTATATAACATTAATTGGTATTTTAAAAGAGTTATTCCTTTCTCTCCATTTCTTTGTTATCAGGAACAGTGCCAACTATTTCGGCGTACTCAGTAAAGTCAGGCGAACGTTTACTTTCATCTCTATTTCCCGTCTCCTCCTTGTTGTTCTTGTTCAACTGCAGTTCCGCGTACACTATCTGAAAAGACGTGTAATCAGTAAGGAACACGAACAAATGAGAAGAACACGTGAACAATCAAATAATCAGTGGTGAACACGTGAAGCAAACAAATCAGTGACGAAATCGTGAACAAATAAATAATTTTTGCGATTCCCGATGTTAGCCAAGCGTTTGAAATCAGATGAAGGTGTAGTTTAGTCATATTTGAAGTTTGTCTTAGAAGTCATATTTCAAAAGGACAAAACTAACTTCGTAGATTTCAAACGATTCACAAACATCTGGAAACGCAACTAATAATCAATCAGTTGCGATCATGTAGTTTGAGAATATAATCAATACATGCAATATTTAAAATTATGAACGAATACAAAGATTTTCAGATAATCAGGAGATAAGTTCTGAGACACCGGTAATATAAATCAGAATTTATAACAGCGCAATTATATCTCTACAGTTAGTGACGTCCTTTGCTGCTGATGGAATAATTATCCGGTATCCTCGACAGGCCTAGCAAGCCAGAGGTACCTGCCGTTGGACAGAGAAAACTCTTTAATAATTCTCTACGGGTTTCACTAATAGAACAAAATCTACCTTAACACGGATAGATAATCCGTTTACCGGTTAAAAAATTACTTTTACAGCAAATATTACATTAATTATCTTTTCCAATATAAGGAAAATTAATAATAGATAATCGACATTAGGAAAGTAAATATTATATCCATAGGTTTCTGGCATATTTACAAATTCGAGGTAAAGAAAGCAATACTAATAATAACTTAATTAAATAATGTTTTAAATATGCGGAAATTTGCAAAAATCACCCTAATTCATAATTAAGTAGTTGCTATTTCACTTGGGACAGCGATACTAGCGTGACAAATAATCTAAAAATACTCTCGTTTGGCTATTCTTAAAAACACTAATCTGAAATAAGCAAAAAAAAAATTCAATTTTGCTAAGCTAAATGAAATTTTCTAGTCATCTTCGTTTTACAAAGTATATTCTTCCAAATTCTACAAATTTACATCTAAAAGCAAAGGAAAACTTGCCTTTAGATTCATTTTTCGGGACTTTAATCCTTTAAGCACCTTCTAAATTATATTATATAGACCAAAAATAATGTATTTTTATTTTATTTTCAAATTTAGAAAATTTTTAAGAGTTCAAAATATTTTAAAGGTTTTTCTTTTAATTTTTTTTTTAATCATTTCAATTAAAAGAAATAGCAGGTTGTTACGATCATGACAAACAGAAGATACACTCCGGCACGCTTGCATCATCGTGAAATTTTTTCAGAATTAGGGTTAACTTTAGTTGAAAAAAAAAAAAAACATTGGTTTTAAAAATATTTTGAAGGGTAAATAAAATGACAAAAATCTATTTGAAGCCGACAACCTAGGTATCTGTATGTCAAATGACAGTACTACAAAACGAGTACTACAAGTCCTTTCATAGAATGATAAAAGGTATTCATCATATCGGTTAACGTTTCACATTTAATAAAATATTTCAAAAATCTAAAACTATTTTTTTTAATTAGATGGAATAACTGAGGGTCTGATGAGAATCAGAAAGAGAACTCCTGTTCATAGTCTATTTTCTGACGTTCCGTTATTAGGCCTAACGTGCGTATTCTTCTCTTGCACACGTCTTCGAAGATAATCCTCAATTTATGCCGACCCAACTTGGTCTTTGGTGTTTTTCCATACCTTCTTAATTCTTTAGCAATTCTGGAAGTGGGGGCCTAACGCAGCGTATTGGGCTATCTTCCTTCATTAAGTGGGTCCATCTGGGTCTTGGATGGTAACCAGGTTGCATTGTAGGAAGGGGTTGTTGGCCAGCCTGTGAAGGTGCTGCAAAATATTTTGGGATGGCCCCACGGATTCTGAGGTTTGTCCTCCATATTAAAGTATCACTTGCTTGGGGCTCTGTCCCCAGCTCCACTCAACCCTTCTATTGTTAAATGATTCTGGTTTGGCCATTCCAGGAAGATAAGTCTTCTTTTTTATTCGATAGTGGGGGGCCCCCCGATGCTTCAATTGATATTCAGGGTGTTGTCTAAAACTTTGTCTTTGGAGCACTTCGGTTATCTTGCATGTATTTTCTGTCTTTCCTGGTTGAATGCCAGTCCCAAGCTGTTCTCGGATCTGTTTGACCGACATTGTATCCATGTTAGAAGGAGGTAGATATACTTGAGGAAGTCCCATATCCTTTTGTGTGGTTTCCCTTATTCTTGGGTTTGCTCCTTGTATTTTTCTGTTTTCGTGTCCGTCAGTAGTCTTCACTTCTGTTACATCATGTTCTTTACTCTTGATTAACATTTCTTCTGGTATTTCTTCTTTATTTGTATCACCATGTCCTCATCTTGTTCTCCTGGTTGACTTCCGTATTTTCTAAGTCGCTTATTTCCCCTTCAGCTCTCCTGACGCTCATTGGGTCAACTGGTCCGGCATCTAGCCCTTTGACCCAGGGTAGCAGAGAATGAGAACAATGTTGCAACTACGAGCGGTAAAGACTATTGGTTCAAACATAGTCATGATTAATTGTTAATTAATTAACTTAATCAACATAAAAAACTACGTTCTCAACTAAAACTTAAAACAAAAAACAAGTCCAAAAAATATTGCACAAAAATAAAACACTATTCACCCTGGTTTCAATATTTTCCAAAACTTTTCTATGTTCCAAAGAAAATATCTTATTCCACTATTAAATTTACAAGCTGTCTATGTTGCCTCTTACTAATTAGACTTAACTTAAATTTCTCTTTTTAATATATTTGAAAACATAAAATCCTAAATTTATTTTAAATTTTTTAAAAATTTCTTGCAAAGATAATTTTCAATTTCTTTCAAATTTTAAAAAAAATATTATGTCAGCTTTTAAGGTTTAAAATTACATTCACTTTTGCAAAGTAAAAAATTTAAAAATATTTAACATTTTAAGTGCTAGTGTACGGAAAATAATTTTCTTTCAAATTATTTAGACTATCACGTTATATTTGTATAATTATAATTATTACACTTTGCCACTGTTTTTAATTACATCCTATATCTCATATTTATTTGTCTGTTGTAAGCCTATAATCATTGACTGTCCAACTTATTGTCAAAGGTGAAATATTTGGTGGAGGCGGTTCTTCACTGAAACATCACATATTTTGCAAGCCCTTGCTGGTTTGAATCAATCATATATATAACAAATATTCTGTTATAATTTGTGTTTTATAATCTCTGTTGCAGTAGAATATTTTTTAAATATTACAGGTCAGTAAATAAATTTCCAATTTTTCTGTTAGCTAAATATAACAATTCTGTTCTTTTTTAGGTCAAAGAAAACAAATTCTAATGTTTTTAGCGTCAAAATTAAATAATTTTCTGTTTTTTTGGTCAATTTGGGCCATTCTGCCGTGCCCTTTGGTGACCTTTCGTGCCTTGGTGGACCCTTTGGTGACCTTTGGTGACTTTTCGTGACCTTTGGTGACCTTTCGTGACCTTTGGTGACTTTTCGTGACCTTTGGTGACCTTTAGTGACCTTTGGTGCCCTTACTGGGTGGTCTGGGGTCTAACCCAAAAGGTTTTCCTCACTTCGGTAATTATTAATTAACTTTTCGCTAAGTTACGGATTTCAAATTGCACAAATATTTTTTTTTTTTTATTCACTCAAAAGAAAACAAAAAAACCACTTGGCTTCTGCACGCCTCACTACAACAAACGGCTGTTTACAACAAACAACGCGTTAAAAATACCGAAATCGCATTTTTCCACCTGAAAATATGTCGCGGGCTCCGACAAATAATTTGTACAACTCATTTCTACTGAAAAGTAGTAATAAATCAACTATTAAGGAAAATAAAATTTTTTATATTGATCACTGGAAAGATCATTTATTTTCAGATTATATTAGAATTTATATAACTTATATAATATATTATTATATTAATCTATTTTATTCTATTATATATATTATATATATTATATATCTATATATCTATATATATTATTATTCTATATTATTTATACTATTACCATCTGAAAATATTCGCGGGTTCGACAATATATATGCATATTATATGAAAAGGTAATTAGTGATTTATATGTAAAAGCAAAACGAGATCTACTATTATATAATATATTATAACAGTGTGAGTGTGTGTGTTGTTATGCCAATTTGTACACGAAAGGAAAAGGAATGGGGGAAGAACTGGAGGAGAAATGAGGGGTAATTGGGCCAAAGATTTCAATCCCTCCATATCGGAGGCAATTTCTCTTTCCCCTGAATTTGATTCTCCACTCAGCCAATCTCCCTTTCCCTGCCGGCTTTCCTCCATATCAGTGCCTTATTTTTTCCCTTGTTTAAATATTTTTTACTCTAAAAAGTTGTGATAAAAAAATTTGATTCATATATTATTGATCTGTGATTTATACATATTTTCACACCTATATTGATTTATAATTTATGATACTTCAATTAATAAATGCTGCTGCTGTTTTTTGCCTCTTTAGTAATCTTCTACTAGCTCTAATTATTTAAAATAATGCTAATTACAGAAATATGAAAAAATATTGTCAGTGATTCTCTCTTCTATCCTACATTTAGCTAAAATAAAAAAAAAATTAATTAACCAATGCCTATTTAATTCATTTCCAGCTGTTTAATTGCCTTTTCTATTGTATTCTCTAGAGAATTCCCTCTGAGGAACCGTACATAAGAAAAATTGAATATCTTAATGTTTTGTATTATTTTTCTAGTCATTTTGCTTTAAAAAAAAACAAAAAAAATCCATAACCAATATTCATTTAATTCAATTATTTATTTTATTCTATTAAAATATTTCAAAAAAAAAACTTGTTTTATTATTTTCACCTTTTCAGATTTTAAAGTTAGCCCTTTTTCTCATGGCTATTCATGGGAGATTTTATCTGTTCCCCATGTAATTTTTGGGAAAACATAACATATATGTTTTCATTTAAATTTTAACACTTTTTGTGTTGGTTGAATTTGCAACCATCATGGAGACCACTACTTATATCTATTAACCCACAGGTGCTATATATATTGCATGCCACATGTACACAATTTTCCTATCTATTGGTAACTCAGTGTAAAATTTATTTTTTGTGTGGAATAATTTCTGTCTCACATACTTCTATTTGCATTTTCCCACCTTTACCAGGCTTGGCAAAGTTTTGGATATTTGGAGTCACTTACTGACAAGCAGTCACGCTCTCAAAGCATTGCTAACAATTGGCTTGTAAGCCAGAAGAATATCCATCGATTCGTTGGCGCTACCCTCAACCGTTCTTTCGGTCTAGTGTCTGTCGTCGTGAAGGACGTAGGCCACTTACTACCAAAAACCACATTTGTAGTCGATAAACGCCCTCTAATGAGAGATTACGCCTCGACCGCATGACAGCGTCGCAGTGTGGTCAAAATGGTAAATATCCTGTCCTAAGGACTCTTTCAATATTGGACCATAGCAGGAGTCTAATAAAGACGCGCACTCTTGAGATGATTTTATTTCATATCCTATCCCAAACAGTCCAAAAAATATCCCTACTCCTTTGCAATTCTGAACATCCTACAAAACCAAATTTCCTCAGAAAAACCTCTTCTGAAAACTCTTCTTGAACCTAGAATAAAGAGAAAATGAAAATATTGCTATCAGTATTACATTAATCTTAAAATCATTTAACTGTATTAAACTCAATTAGTTTTTTCAATATATAATAATTTTTACAAATAAAGTATATATATATAATTCCAATATTAACAATCATATTTTTATTAAAATAATCAAAAGTACTAATTTGCATATCTTAATTAAACATATTTCAAAGATATTAACATATATTTCATTAGATATTAGCAAACATCTTTATTTTAAAACAATACATTTAAATATAACAGATAAACATTTTTTGTAAATATAAATATACCTTGTTATTTTTTCGTTTTTTTTTTATTCTTTATTTATTATATTATTATTTCAATAATTACAATCAATTTACCTCTGGACAAAGCGATGGAAATCTTATGTGAGAACATCTTTTGCTCTATCTCACTAAAGGTCTAACCTTTTACCTGTTTTATGTTTATTTTTTATTTTATATTTAAAAGGAAAAAATTAAATACAGTATACATTTTTTGCATATTATACGGATATAATTATAATTATACTAATTAATATAATATATTCAACATGCATACTATAAAGATTTCACTTTTCTAAGAAAACTTCTATCTTAATATTTCGCGCCCTCTATTTGACATTACTTACGGGAGCTATTTCCTTAGCTTTTCTTTAGCAGTCTCTGGCGCCAACACAACGATTTTTTCTCGTGGGTCACAACCCTTTTTATTGTACAAATCGTATCCCTCCCCAAACCCTTCTCTATTCTCTCTAAAACCACCTAAGTTTCTCCTTCTCTATCCTCCCCATTTCTTCTCCCTCTCATTCCCTCCGGGTCTCTTCTCATTCCCTTTTCCTGAAGTGAAGTCTGAAATGGATTTCTTGAAAATAAATCTAGATTTAAATCTAGAATTGATTCCCAGATTTAGGAATAGATTTAGGAATGGGTCGATTCCTAGATTGGGAACTATGATTCACAGACTGATTTCAACATCTCTGGCGCCAACTTTACGATCCAAAACTTAAAGAAATGGTGACTCCGGTCATAGCAAACGATATTAAAAGAAAAAGTTAGTTAAACACCAACCATGTTGCCCACGTGGGCCGGAGCTTGCGAAATGAGATTTATAAGGCAGCAGCCATTGTGTTTTTCCCATTAATAAGTTATTTCCATCCAGCAGTTTTATTGATTTTATTTCTTGGAACTCTGCTTTCACAAGTTATATAGTATATCTATAATATATTATCTCTCTAGTATATCTAATATATCTCTCTCATTTCTATATCTATATATATCTATATATTATAATAATATATATTCTCTATTTATTTATATCGTATCTCTTCTATATTATCTATTATCTCTTTTTCTATCTTATATATATATATCGTATATTCTTATATATATATATTATATTCTATTATATAATATATCTATTTATATATCTATAGTATCTATCTATCTCTCTATTCTCTTATCCTATATCTTCTCTAATCCTACCTTATCTCATATATCTTATTATCTATCTATTTTATTCCCTAACTATTTTGAATCTATTATTGTTATTATCTATATCTTTTCTATCTTTGTAATTTATCTAGCTATATATATCTATATCTATATATCTTATATATTTCCTATTATATATAATCTTTACATTTGACATCTCTATATATATATATATATATATCTCTATCTATTATATATATATTCTATCTATCTATATCTCTCTATCTATTATTAATTCTCTTTCTTTCTTATATATTATATATCTATTATATATATAATCTATCTATTATTTCCATCTTATATAATTATAATCTTATCTTATTTAATATATATATATCTATCTATATATATTTCTATATATATATATCTATATATCTATATCTTATCAATATATATTCTTATGATATCTCTCTCTCTCTGTATATTATATATTTATATATTCTATATTTATTATCTATATATATATATATTATTTTAGCATTTTACTATATTAATATATATAATATATTCTCTAATCTAAATTCAAAATTACAGTATATATCTCTATATATCTCTATCTCTATACCTTTTTTATTCTTCCATCTTTATATATCTATCTCTATCCTATATAAATATAATCTAATCTATATATTATCTATATATCTATATATCTATATCTCTTTAAATCTTCTTATATATATATATATCTCATCTTATCTCTTAATTATTATATTCTATATCTATATATATATCTATCTATATCTGTTATCATTATTCTTATTCTATATATATATATATTTATCTATTGTAATCTTATATCTAAATATCTATTTACCTTTGCTCTATTTTCTCACTTTAACCTTTATTCTCTAGCATCTTCCTCTGATATTTATTATATTCTTTTATTCCTGTCTATATATATTCTATTTATAATATTATCTATATTCTTTTATATCAAAAAAAATACCTATTTATTATCTTTATATCTCTTTATATTTTCTATTATATCTATATATTAATATCTATATCTATTATTTGTCTATATCTATTATTTCTATTTATAGGAGATATTATATTATTATATATTATATATATCTATAATTATATAATATATATATATATATGTCTATCATATATATATTAATATCTCTATATATATATATATATATATATTCTTATATTCTATAAAATATGATATATCTATATATATATATAATATATAATATATATCTATTATATTCTATATATCATATAATATATTATTATATTATATATATTATATATTATATATATTTATATATATATTTATATATATTCATATTTTTATATATTACCCCATATATTTATATATTATATTATATATATATTATTTATATTATCATATTTATATATATTTATATTATATATTATATTTTTATATACTATTTATATATATGTTCTCTAAATTATGTACCATTTATTGAGTGTATAATCTATTCTATATATATTTATATATATATATATATATGTTAAAATATATGATATATACTCATATTCTCCCATCATTATTTTATCTATTTCTATCTGTGATAATATATTTCAATTTATATATATTCTTTTATATGTATTCATATATCATTAATTTATATCTATATATATATTTATATATATGTCTATATATATTTATTTTATATATATAATATCTTTATTATATATGATATATCTATATATAATTATATCTTATATATATATATATATACATATATCATCTTCTATATTATATATTATATCTAATATGTTCTATATTGAATATTATATTTTGTGTAATTTATATATTCCCAATACCATCATACCTATATTTTATTATAATATATATATATTATATATATACATTAATTTATTATTTTATTTATATTAATATCTATATATATATATATATATATATTTATATTATTATATATTATATATATTATATATATTATATATATAATATATATTATATATTTATATATATTTATAATATATAATATATATATTATATATTATATGTTTTTTTATTTCTATCTGTTATATAATATTATATATTATATATACTATATATATTTATTATATTCTATTATATATCTATATATATATATCTATTATATATTATATATACTATTGTATTTATATTATTATATAATTATATTATTATATATTATATCTATTATATATATATATACTGATATATATTCTATATATATATATATATATATATATATTTTATATTATTATATATATTCTTATCTTATTTATATATTAATATCTATATTATATTAATTATATATTATATTTTATATTTATTATATATATAATTATCTATATTATATATATATTATATATCTTATTATATTATATATTAATTTATATATATATATATATCTTATATAATTATATATATTATATATTATATTAGTATATATATATTATATAATATATTATTATATATATTATATTATATAATAATTATTATTACATATTTATATTATATCTATATCTATATATATATATTTATATATAATTATATATATTATCTATATTTATATTATAATATATTATTTTTTATATTTATATATATTATTATATATGAAAATGAATCAACAATTAATCATAACCTTGTTGTACAAAATGGATCAGGAAAACTGCTATATATACATAAAATAAGAAATAAAAATCATTATATCAAATACATATGTACCACACGTGGAGTAGACCCTGGCCACATCATCTATTAATAAAATAGGAGTGAATAATGGTTTTTTTTAAATAAAAATTACCCTTCCATACTCCAGCTTTAACTAAGTGGAAAATCCAATTACCTATTAAGAAACTGCTTTTGATTGCTTTACCCATTCTATTGTGGACAGTTCTCTTCTCACATGTTACTAATAAACTCGAAGAGAAATTGAAAACCGGTTAAAAAAGAAGCACATTCGCGAAAGCTTCTTCAATTTTACATTGTAATACGCTTTTATCATGCAATTAAGTATCGTCACAAATGAATGTTTGTTCTCAATATTTAAAACTATTATTTTTAATACTGATATATATTTTATATAATTAGTATGATATATATATTATATATATATATATAGATATATATTATTATAATTTATATTTATTTATTATCTATATATTATATATATCTATATATATATATTCATATTATAATATATATATTATATATTAATTTATTATATATATATATTATATATATATTATTTATTTATTATATATATATTATATATATATAATATTATAAATCTATATATATATATATTATATTAATATACTATCTATATATATATCATATATATATATTATATTATATATATTATTATATTTATATATTATAATTTATATTATATTATATCTATGTTATATTATATTTTAATTTATATATTATATTATATTATATAATTATATATATATATATATATCTATATATAATATATATATATATTATATCAGGAACATGCTAGGTGTGAAAAGAATTATTAAAAGGAGGAAGAACTTATTAGAGCGTGGTGTGTGGTGTGAGACAGGGGTATATGAGGGAATAAAATGTAAAGTATGTTGAGACTGGTTTGTCATGGGGAAAAGGTATGCTGATAGTCGGTTGGTGTAAGCGGATGTATATTGGCAGAGGTACTGGGAATCGACCGGGCTGGGAGACCGAAGAGAAAGTGGATTGAGTGGTGAACGAATGTCTGAAGGAGAGAAATGGAGTTTGCCGAGGCGAGAAATAAATGTGCATGATGGAGAGAATGCAGGGTTTTGTATGGGGCATGGTTGTGGCCCCACCTGGGCCAAGGGGATGAACCCTTACCTTGCGATTCCGATAGTGCTTGTTCCGCGTCGCGGTCCATGAGCTCTAGGTGCTTTTCTGTCGGTGACGAGTTTCCCTAATTAATGGTACAGGGGGGCACGTAAGGCTGGGCTTTCTTTTCGACATTTGTCATATTCTCCTACTGCTTTTCTTTTTCCGATGCACTGTAGCGCACCTTACTTCCCCAATCTTGAAGACGAGTGATAAGAAAAAGCAAAAGAATATATCTATATTATATATATATTATATATTAATATATATATATTATAATAATATTATATATATTATATTATATTTATATAATATATATATTATATATTAATTATATTATATTATCTATATATATATATTATTTTATTAATATAATATATGATAATATATCTCTATTTATGTGTGCTTATAATGATTATTTTAAGAAATGTGTGTCACCATTTATTGTATCTATGTATCATATATTATATATATATTATTATTTACTTATTATTTTATATTTATATATAAATATATATATTAATTATTATAAATTAATTTTTTTTCTTGTGCACTGTTTTGTACTTCCTTGATCTTTATTGAATTATTTAGCATTTGTCTTTAATTTAAATTTATCTAGTATATCATCTTCTATATATATTTATAGTCATTATATATATATATATATATATATATTATTCAGTTATATAAAAAAAAAATAATGATAAAAATATGATCAGATGCAAATTTTTGATACCGTTTGAAAATATTCTTAGGAGAACTTCTTAGAATTCTACAATAAAATTTTCTATATTTATTTCATTATTTCAAGATTCCCTTCCAAAGCTTCCAACTTTTTTAAGACATTCTTCTGTCAATCAATCTCCGAATTTCTCTCCTTGAATTTTCTTGATTTTTATTTAAAGTTCTTTATTTAGTTTTAAATTCCGTTCTGTTTGCTCCTTTTTGCTTTAGAATATTAATATTTTCTAAAATTGAAATGGCAATTAAAAATAATTTAAATAATTCAGTAAAGAGAAAAAAATTATTGACAAAACAATGCAAAATTTTGGCATAGATGAACAATGAAACTAAAATTGCATAACTAAAAAACATCTCTCGAAGAAAAAAAAGCAATTCATAATCAAATATGACTTCATAACAAATGAATGAAAAAGAAAAACAGAAAAGGTGAAAAATACCTTCAGAGAAACGGAGATACAGAATAAAGACGTAAATAGAACAAAAGTTTAAGACAGAACAACTCTGACAAAAGCTCCAGCAACTTTCATTTAATTTTGTTAAAAAAAGATAAGGTTTGTTATAATTACAGTATAGTTATTGTTATTTTTTTTCCTTTCCTATAATTGAAATAGTTATTGTTGTTGTTGTTATTGTTAATTAATGATGTTATTATTGTTGTTTTATTTGTTAAATAGAAAATGCTTTTGAATTACCCAATTATGTACTTAATCATCTCTTGTTTGATTTGTTTCAGTAATATGAGACGAAGCTGAATTTAAAATCAAAGCAATTAGCGATGTCGCATTTGTCCCTTTACAAGATGAAATTCAGACTATATATATAACTATCGATATTGGGAATCGGATAATTTTAATGGTGAATAAGGAATCGATTAATACTTAATAGTAACACCTGATATTATTTGTAATATTGAAAAACGTTACATCAGAAATAAAAGCAACCTGTTTGAAACATTATCCTTTGTTGACAATAGTGTAGAAATTTGGAACAGAGTAGCCTTGCTATAATATTATTGTTTTAATTTTTCATTTCTATTGAAGTTAAATCACTTAAATATACGAAAAATAAAAAGAAATATATATAATTCAAAAAAATTAAGTAAATAAATCAGTTAATTTTTTTCATTTGATTCTTTTCGTGCCATACCTGGTATATTCTACTCTACTTGTACATTACAATTTCAATTAAGAATTTTCGTAGCTTTGTAATGCAATTTTTTTGCAGTAATTTAAAGTCAACGACCTTATTTGAATTTCATTTTACGGTCTTGATTAGAAAGTGTAATATTTAAATCAATACTGAATAAATTCTATAAATTGTATTGTATTTATTTTTTTATTAGGTTGTGAGTATAAAATTTTATAATGAACCGGCTTTATATATCAAGAAAAATAATCTTTTTTTTTTCAATTTGAATAATATAAATATTGACTCCTAAACAATGTTAATTGCTACCATTATTTTAAAACAACTTTTAAATCTTTTATTGCTTCATATTTTTTTCCTTCTTGCTTTCTTTTGCTTCTTCAAGTTGATTAAATACATACATGTAAAGTTATAGGATAAGTAGAAAACCTAAAACCATCTTTCAATAAACCAGAACCACAATTGAAATGAAAACGTTTCAAATAAAAAATAGCTTTTTTAAAAATACAATAAGATAAGATCCTGGCATACATGTGCACAAAATAAATAAAAATAAACTATAAAGTAATCAGTCAAAAATCCATTGAATCACATACGAGAAGAGAAAAGGATATAACTAAATAACATAAGAATCCTAAAAACCATCAATTAATAAACCAGTGTACCACAAATGAAAATAGCTTGGTACATATATATATAGTATATATATAAATAATCAACGAAAAATAATATACATTTGGAATTGTAATATGAATTATAATCTTAATAACTATCTGACTAGTACTTATAATTATATACTTATAATATTGATTGGATATACTACTATATAGTAAATTTATATATTATAAACATATACATTATATTCATAGTATATTGTATAATGCTACTATATAATTAAATAGTAATTCTATTAAACTATATATATATATATATATATATATATATATATATATATATATACTATAATATATATATATATATATATATATATATATATATATATATATATATATATATATATATATATATATCAACGAAAACAAACATAATTCAATAAATTTGTGTACCACAAATGAGATAAGAAAACTGTATATAAATGAATAAAATAAAAAAATAAAAAATCATCTGTCAATAAACTCATGTACCAAATGTGAGTAGAACCATGACACATCTATATTAATAAAACAGGTGTGAATAATTGAACACTTCTCTAACAATACCCTTCCATACTCCAGCTTTAACTAAGTGGAAAATCCAATTACCTATTAAGAAACTGCTTTTGATTGCTTTAATTATTCAACTGATTGAAGTTCTCTTCTCACATTTACTAAATAAGACTCGAAAAGAAATTGAAAAAGGGTTAAAAAAAGAAGCAAATTGGGAAAGCTCTTCAATTTACATTGTAATAGAATTATTATCATAAATTAAGTATCAGTAGCACATGTTTCTGTTACAATGGACTTCTTGTATCTCTCTCTCTCTCTCTCTCTCTCTCTCTCTCTCTCTCTCTCTCTCTCTCTCTCTCTCTCTCTAAAAACTATTATATCTTTAATCTCTTTAAATAATACGTAAGAGGATACAAGTGATATGCCTATATCTATATTTTCTTAGGAATATATATATCATATAATAATATAGTATAATAATATAGTATATATATGATATAATATATGTATATATATATATTATATTATATATAATATATATATAAAATATTATTATATATATATATACTATATATATATATATATATATAGTATCTTATCTATCTACTCTACTCTATATATCTATCTATCTATCATATCATATCTATTATCAATGTTATTCCTACTACTCTATCTATCTATCTATCTATCATCCATTCTATGCATTGGACCAAATTCTATTTGCAATATAGTCCGACACAAATCATCCGTATAAATGGTAAGAGGAAGGATGGCGACTATACCGTCATCCGAAATATAATTAATAACTCATCAATCCTTCTCCCTTCACAACGACCAACGACTAAATAATATATATATATAATATAATATTATATATCTATATATATATATATATATATATAATATATATATATATATTATATATTATTCAGTTATGGAAAAAGTAAATAATATTGATAAACACATGATCAGATGCAAGTTCTTGATGCTGTTTGAAAAGTTTTCTTTGGAGAACCTCTTAGAATTCTACAATAAACTTGCCTCCTTTATTTCATTATTTTAAGATTTCCTTCAAGAGCTTCCAACTTTTTCAAGACATTCTTCTCTCAATCAATCTCTGAATTTCTCTTCATGAATTTTCATGATTTTTATTTAAAGTTCTTTTATTTAGTTTTAATTTCCGTTCCTTTTCCTCCTTTTTGCTTTAGAATATTTTTATTTTCTAAAATTGAAAAGGCAATTAAAAATAATTTAAATTAATTCAGTAAAGAGAAAAAAATATTGGCAAAACAATGCAAAATTTTCCATATATGAACAATGACAACTTAAAATATATCAATAAATCTTTTTGAAATTTTTATTGAAACATCTTTAAAACTCGTTCGAAAAAAAAAATAAATTAAGAGAAGTATGCCATTATTCTCAGTTTTATTTATACCAGCTAAATCTCGGCTTTTATTTATTTATAATCTGTCAGATAAGAGAGCAGCCCAATTTCATTCGTTAGGTTAAACGACAATCATAGAATTGTAAAATAATTATTTTCCACATTCATTTTCAATTAACCCTTCAATTGATTATCATTTTATGGAAAGAAAATAAGAGTTTCTTCATATCAAGAGGATATGATATACTGTAAAGTCACCAAAGGAAAAAAGTATAAATATATAATTTCTTTAGAAACTACTAAGAAAATCTCACAGTTATTTATAAAATAACTTGTCCTGACAAATGGTAGATAAAATACAAAATAAAAACTTTAAACGTTGCTACATTACAGTCATGTAAACTTTAAAATATTAATTGTTAAAAAAAAAAATAATAATAAAATATTAAAATAGTAATACAAACTGTTAAATGAAGCGGGTAAATGATGTAATTTTTTTTGTTTAAATTACCAAATTCATCAACAACCTCCTCATTAGGCAAATCTAAATCTTTCAGCTTTAACATTTCTCTTTTTACAAAATCCACTCTTTACAAATATTGGATTCTTTTTCCAATGAGGTATTTATCGAAAAACACTATTGTTTTAATTATCATCAAAATTATTTCGAAGGACTTTAAATCCAGGGCAACATCGTGGAAACTAATGCTATATGATGATCTATTTAGCTTCCGAATCTATTATCTATCTATCTTAAAATCTAACCTAAACATATCCTTATTAACATAATCTACTCTATTCTATAATATATCAATCTATCGTATCTACTCAAAATATATCTAAACTTTGCCAAAAAATCAATACTGTGCATATACGTTTCACATTGCCGAATGAATTGAGAATAAAATTTAATCAAGGGTAAACATTCCCGCCTAGCTCGGAGTATATGTGATAGAGACTACAGCGGTGCGAGCGTCCTAGTAGTTATATCTAGAAAATCATCATAGTCAGGAAAGCCTAATGTTCATTGGATATGCAGTCATAGCATGGTCAAAGCGAATTATTTTTAAAAAATACAATAAACAATATTTAAAAAAACCCACAATATGAACAACGAAACTAATTTGGTCACACAACCTAATCTCTCTCCTCTCCTCTCTCTCTCTCTCTCTCATTCTCTTCTCTCTCCTCTTCTCATCTCTCTCTCTCTCTCATTCATTTCTACCTTCTTTTCTTTTTTTTTTATTCCCTCTGTGATCACTCTCATCATAGTCAGGAAATTGATCAACTCCATGTGGTTGTATAACTGTCTGACAGTGAGTCATAAGTAAAAACTTGTCGATTACAAATTCTTCGATGCCTGCCTTTCTCTTCATAACATGGTATCTCCTCTCGTACCTCTCTTCTCTCGAAAATACTCTTTCTTAACTCAATCTCTCTCTCTCTATCTCTGTTCCTGTCTCTCTCTCTCTCTCTATTTCTCCTCTCACTTTCCTTGAATATAAAGATTATAAGTTACTAAATCAGCAAAATATCAATACCTAATACCGATGCCGATTCTTGACTTTATCCATATATATATATATCCTCCAAAATATATATTAGTAATTATAGAACTTGAATATTTTCCTCAAACGTCTTGAGAAGTTTTCTATGAAGTCTCTCGGAAAATCGCCTAATTTAGAAATATATTATGATATTAAATTTTTTATAATTTATATATTTTGTAAACATAAAATTATTTTTAAAAAAGAAGATTACCAAGATTATATTCTAAATAAGTCATGACATCCATTTAATAAATATTAAATAAATTAAATCTTCATATATATATAAACATATGTTCAATAAAATATCTTTTATATATAAACTATTAAGCATTATCATATACAAAACTAATCATCACAAAGAAAATAAGCAATTTATTTTTTATCAATTAAAATTTGTAATAATTAATTATACTATTTTAACTTGATTATATTATTTATTATATTCAATTATTTATTATATATATATTAGTTCACAATACGCATAATACATGATTAACTATTATAATTATTATACATTATGATTAATTTAAAAAAAATTATTATAATTATATATTTAATTTTAGTTTCATTATAAGTAGTAAATATTTTATATGATATTTAATTAAGCTTTCATAATTGCTATAATTATATTATTGTATAATTATATTATTATATATATAAATAATTAAAATTATTTACTATGAAATAAATTTAATTTATATAATTAATAATATATATTTATACATATTATACATTATTATTAATTAATTTAATTAAGCATATATATTAATTATCTGAAATATTATATAATTTATAATTTAAATTATATAATATAATTTATATATATATATTATAATATATTAATCTACTATAAAATTTAATTATATATGGTAACTGAAAATTTTAGAATAATATAATTTTAATTATTATTAATCATGTAAATCCACATATTTGAGTAATTTATTTACTAATTGAAGTAATTATATATTTAACTATTTATACTTTTTTTTCAATATATTATATATTATATTAACTAATAAACTACAAAAATAATATACAGTATGTATATATATATATATCACGTCACCCTTTTTAATATATTGTATATATATAACGTACACTACCCTATATATATATAAAATAATATTATTTATATATAATATTATTATAATATATATATAGTATTTATATATATATATATATATGTATAAATTAATATATATATAAACAATAACTAACTAATAATAATATATATATATATAAATCTAAATATAATAAATAATAAATAAATATTAATACTAAATATAATATAATTATAAATAAATAATAATAATAATATAAAAATAATAATATAATAAAAATAAAAATAATAATAATAATAATAATAATAATAATAATAATAATAAAATAATAATAATAATAATAATAATAATAAATAGAATAATAACAATTATTATTAATAATAATAATAATAATAATAATATTAATATAAATAATAATAATAAATAATAATAATAATTAAAAATAATAATAAATAATAATAATAATAATAATATAATAATAATAATAATAATAATATATAATAATAATAATAATAATAATAATAATAATAATAATAATTATAATATTAATAACAGTAGTATATAATAATATTTATCATAATAATAATAATATTAATAAATAATAAATAATAAAAAATAATATAATAATAATAATAATAATAATAATAATAATAATATAATAATAAATAATAATAATAATAATAATAATAATAAAATTATAATAATAATAAGAATAATAAAAAATAAAATAAGGGTATATATATATTAATTAATACATTATATATATATATACTATTATACTATATTTAAAATATATAATATAATACTATGTAAATATATATATATATATAGTTAAATATAATAATAAAATAATTTATTAATATTTTATTATTAATAAATATTTATATTGCATAGCAACTCATATATATCTATATAAATAAATATAGATGACCAAAAATATATATAATATAATAATATAATATATTATTATATAATTAACTCAAAATAATTATCATATATATATAAAGTATATATTATAATATATATATAAAATTAAATAACGTATATATATATAATATTTAATATCAATTTTTTATTATTATATATATTATATTTAGTTATATACTATATTATTAATATATTTTAGTAAAAACTTGTATTATTATTATATATATATATATTGTAAAATATATATTATAATAAAGGTACGTTCACTGAAAAGTGTAATATATTTAATAAATATTATGAAAACAAACTATATTCCCCTATTATAAATATTATACCCCGAAAAAACATAAAAATGAAAAAAAAATATTTCTTATTTTATTTTTTTTCTTTTTTTTTCTTATTTTTTATTAGATTAAACCATTTATTTTTTATATATATTTTGGTTTTTTATTCTAGTTTTTTTATATTATAAAAATTATTTTATTGATATTAATGTTTAATAAACTCTTAACAGTCTTGCAGAAAACAACATAAATTTACGTTTCTGCCAACTGAAGAACCAATAACGACCTATAAATATCACAATAATATATTAAAACAGCACTACATAAGAAAATCTTTTCACCTACACCCTTTTGCAATTGTACCATGCGCCAAATTTTTCACAGAACGAGTTCAGGCTCTGGTCGTATAATGATCTATATATATATATATATATATATACAAGAATATATTATGTAAGAAGAAATCTATAAAGAGATATAATTACTTTATAACGGAAAATTTAAATTGTAAACGGGAACACCAACGATTAACTTTAATCAAAATTATAAAGTAATTCATTAATCTATCTATCAATCTATATCAACGATAAAAATATTACTAAATTAACTTATAATCTAATCTACTATTAAATATATATCATATATTTATATTAATTTCATATCATATTATTAAAAATTATAAATCTAATATACTTAATAATATACTAAATATTTACTTATATATATATATAATCATATAATATCTATCTATCTATTAAAATATATTCATAAATATTCTATATATATAATATCATTAATTTTACTACTATTTTAAATCTTATATATATATATATATATTATCCATAAATATATATATATAATATTTCTAATAATCCATAATATATATATACTATATATAACTATATATAATTCAATCCCACCAAAATTATATCTAATATATCTATAAATATATCAAATTCATTAAAATTATATATATTATACCCATACTTAATTATAATATATATATAATATTATATATTATATATTATACTATAATTATAATTAATCTTATATAATATTATATATATATATACTTATAAAATATATAAATTCCAGAAATCCAAATATGTTCCATTTTCTCTCCTAATCCATAATTAAAATTATATTATTTTAAATTCTATATATGATTTACAAAATATAAACTCCGCACAATTATAATCATGCTTTCATTATGAAAAAAATAAAAATCCAAAGTAATTTAAGAAAATATGAAGACCTACCTACCTCACCAATCATCACACATAGTATAAACACAAAATTTCAGACTGATGCCATCATCTGGACGATGTTTTATTAACAACGGTAATTAATAAAAAATCATGTTTCAAATATGAGTTTTGCGGGTAAGAATATATTAAATATGTGAGTCGACGCTACAATAAAAAAATGTCAAAAATCCATTATGATTTGCTCATATTCCTCAATACTTCTTAATATACTTGCCAAAATTTAACAAATTTCTGAAATATATAAATAAAAATTGTGTAATTACTTAAACTTTACAAATAAATTCCTAAGAAATAGGCTGACGTAGCCCAGTAAAATATATAAAATCTCCCAAAAAAGTAACTCCCCTCAGCAATGCGCCACTTATAATCATCCAATGCGCCACGTTTGGCGCATGCGCCAAGGGTTATCCACCTCTGCACTAGAATAACCCAATAATTATAATTAGTAATACTGAACCAAATTTACCAATATGCTATTTGGTTCTATAATAAAAGAAACAAACTTTATTAATGTACTTTAGATCAAAATAATAAAGATTTGTTTCATGATTTAGATAATGATGAAAATTCGTAAAGCTATTACCATGTTGTTAACACACAAAGCATAAAGTAGCCCCTTTTAAAGCAATATGGTGTGACAGAATATTACTGGCGATGATTGGACAACTTAAGAACATAAAAGAGATAATACAACAAAATATAAGACAGTCAAATTGTGTTTTAGGGGGAAAAAAGTTAAATTTTCTTCAGTAACTTAGAAATAAGAGTTAAAAGTATTGTGGGGCTTTCTAGGGGGATGCTGAAAATTTAGTTATGCTCTAGTTAAATGGTAAATAAGCTGTCGACATGGTTCTATAAGATTATATATATATATATATATATATAAAATTATAAGTAAAATAAAACAAAATAAATTTTATTTATATAAAAATTTATAGCTACTATGAATAGTAATCTTTCATATCATGTATATAATGAAAATAGAGTAAATTATAATTTATATATATATATCAGTAGCGCCTCGTGAACCGAAAACATGGGGAGACTTCAAAATAATATAATGTGTTAGGAATATAATATATAAGAAATATATAATATCATATAGTAAAATATACATTATATATAAAAACAATGAATAAATAAATTAATTTTTTAAAAACATGCAGGTGATACATATAATACACATATTATGATAAATGCCATAATATATGCATAAATTTATAATAATATTATATATTAAATATATATACTTATAGATTATATAAAATATCACCTATAATATATATAATATATAAGTTTTATTATTTAAATAAATATAAGTAATATATATAGCTAATATTAATTTCACTAAAATAATATATATATATAAAATATAAAAAATCAAATATAAATACTATTAATATAATATATATAATATATAAAGAAAAAATTACTAAATAAAAAGAATATATTATATAAAAATAGTAGTATATAAATCTAAATATATATATGAGTATAAGTGAGTATATATTTTCATATTATAACAAAAGCAAAAATTAATAAAAAAATAAAAATACAACCATGATAAAATAGATAGATAGGAAGAGTATAAATATAGATAATATAAATAAAATGAATATATATATATATGTAATATGTATATATATATATATATTATAAATATATATATATATATATATAATATAATATATATATTTATAGAAAATATTGGAAATATCGATATATTTATTATATTATATAGCAAATGCAGACTAGTATATTGAGTTATCCTCCAACTGTAGCTCCTTGAAAAGAAGATCAATTCATCTTTCCTTTTCTGCGAACTTATTTATTAATATTTTCATAACCCGGATGGATTGATTTAATTAATAGAATTAAAAAGTATTTTCTTCGATCGTGAGTCACAGACCAAATTTGAGTCTGCCCTGACTCATCGTGCTTAGGAGGAATGTCTTTATACGATTTCGGCAAGAAAAACTCTCAACAAATCCGTTAGTTGACTGGAGATGTTGAAGATCATACTAAAAAAGTCTATAAGATCAAGAAAACTTCATCTTGTGAATCATTTCTCTACGATGTTTTTAAAATAATTTGAGTGTAAATAGCCGAATTCTCTAGAGAGTAAATAGAAAGATTTGTACGAAAGGAAATGTCTTGGTCAAAATCTGAAGTTGTTGATTTTGTTCTTTTCAATCAATAATACTGAAGAGATCTCTATATCCCCATAATTAAGTAAGATTTGACTTGTTTATTTGAATGTGTTTTGTTTATTTATGTAAGCAGATTTTCTATCTTTAGAATCTTAAGAACCACGAGTTTCCCTCACCCACTTCGTCTAATTACTGGGGCGTATTTAGGCCCCGCCGCCCAGATTCCTGAATTCAAGATTTGATACTTTTCGGAATAATTGATTCCCTACATGTTGGAAGTACTTTAAAAAACGATTACGAGCTTTAGATATTTACTCAATAAATTGATAACTTTGATTTAAAGGTATTGCCAATGACTCAAACTGCTTAAAAAATCTTGTAACAAGCTTGCAGCAAGCTTGACACATACGTAAACACCGCACAGAATATATACACACAAAAACACACGACATATATATATATATTATATAAATATATATAGAATAGTAAATATATATATATAATTATATATTATAATATATATATATAGAGTTCCCGTGTTCTTCTCAATAATAAAACAACTCAACTCAGTTATGATTAAAAAAATTAAACAAAAAAAATATTATATTAAACACCTTATAATTCTTTTAAAATTTAATATTATATATTATTTATATATTGAAATTATTATATTATGTAAATTGAGATATTAATAAATAATAATTATTATTATTATTATATTATTATTATTATAATTTATTATGATATAAGATTTACATCATATATAGAAAAATTAAGATTATTATGTAAATTATTATTTAATTGAAATTATAATGAATAAATTATTAAATAGATAGTAAATTTGTTTCATAGTATATATATAGATAGATATATATATAATATATATATAAGTAGATATCTATACAGGTGGAGGTGTGTAACTAAACATAGTAATAAGATAAGAAGATAGTAATAGTAGTAAATAGAAATAGATATATATAATAATATATAGTAAATAAAGAGATAAATATATAGAGAAAAAATATTATAGTATTATAATATATACTATAATGTCAGTATAGAACTAAACTTAAAAATAAAAAATAATTTCATAAATAATAAATAAAAATTCGTTAAAAAATAAACACAAATATTTATAATGTCAACTATAAACTTAACATGTTATAAGCAGCGAAATGAATAACTTGTTTACAAGTGGTAAAACACTGAAACTAGCATACAAGTGCCCCGAGTTTAATACTATCTCGAGAGAGTAGAGTTCGTAAGAATTAGGTAGAAAATGTCACGATATAGTTGGGCTGTCATAATAAATAACAAACGTCATTAATTAATAGAAGAAGTATATTAAAATAATGTCATAAATCAGATAAATAATTAACCTGTTAAAAGAACTAAAGCAGAACAACTCTGTAATTGTTATTTTTTTATTTTGGAAAGTTTGTTATAGAAAACTTTGAAGAGAGCATGAGCCATCTGTTGCAAAGTTGCCAAGAAAAAAAAAACATTGCTGTTAAGTTAACTCCATGTGTAAACTATCATTATGTAGACCACATAATATAAATCACACTTGCGAAATCCTTGACCCAAGCTTGAGCAAACTTGCAACCCCTTGTGGTAAGGTCGGCAATCTCATAAATACAAAAACAAAATTAAACACTTCAATGCAATCTTCCACCACTTACATTTCCATCACATTGCATAGTCTTCTGATATCTTTATTCTCTCATCTCTCTCTCTATCTGCACTCTCTCTCTCTCTAGAAGTAGTATAATATTATATAATATATAGTATATATATATAGATATATAATATATAATATATATAATGAAGAGTAAGAAGACAGACAGACAGAGACCAGACAGAATATATATAGTATTAATAGAGGAATGTACTTGTCATGCTAGATAAATACTAGAAGTATAGAAAATAGTATAAATTTACTAAATATACAGATAAATAAGATATATATAGATATTATATATAAATATATATATGAAGGTAATAGAATAAGAAATATTAAATAAGGTTTTGTTTTATTTAATTTAAAAAAAAAAAATATTTCTTATTTTATTTGTTTCACATTATTTATAAGGTTCAATTAACACTTCGAATATTATAGACTTCCTTATTTTGGGAGGAGTTCGAGAGAGGCCTTGTGAAAAATCCTCAAAATAGACAAAAATAAGAAATAAAGTTCTTTTACGTTGCCATGACAACCAGTGTATATAAAGCATTATTAATGTACGCTCTCTATTTAGTGCCACAAATCTAAAATCCCGTACCAGTCAATGATCCTCTATGGAAAAAATAATGTTTCGGAATATTAAAATAAATATTTGTGTTTAATTTTGTAAAAGATAATCTTCTTGGAAATATAGATCAAACATATTTTAAATTAATAAAATTAGGATTAATATGAAATTATTTTCTTTTTCAAGAATTTTCTTTATTGCTTTTATTTTTTTAGTATAAGTACAGGAGACTACGAGTAAAGCAGGTAAAAACCGCGCCCCGATAATAGATATAGTAGGATATACCAGAATTATATATATATAATAATATAAATATATTAATATATATAATAGTATATATATAATATATATAGATATATATATATATTAAAAAGTAGATATATATATATATATATATAGATAGTATATATATATATATATATATATATATATATATTAAAATTTAAGGTACGCCTCAATGGGGTAGGGTTCAATTTTTCATTCTCGAGTTCTATTGGTAGTATATGATATATAAATTCGTTGTTCACTAGGACGGTGGTTCCCAAACTTTTCATATTCGTTACACGATTGCTCCATTTAAGGGTGTCGCGGCACTCACTTTGGGAACCATTGCACAAGGACAAGCTTCAGAGTTTATTTCACTTACCATTTTATTGATTAGTTTATACACAAAAGGACCAAAAAAAAACCGTTTTGGAAGGGGAATATATATTGACCTTGAGCTTTAAATATTTGAAAAGGAATCAGCTTTCAGATGCGAATATTTTTTTTTTTATCATGGTACTTTAGATGTCCTCGATAATGAAATTCAAGATATTCAAGATATTCAAGATATTCAAGCAATTTTCTTGACCTTGAATAACTTCTCAAACCTTTTCATCATTATAGTCTTCTAAATTAAAATTTTTCCTAAAGATTATTTATCTATTTAACAGGGAATGGTAACAAGAAATTGCTGAAAAAGTGTTCTTCCCGTCAATCACGCACGTACACACACACACACACAGACAGACAGATCAGACAACAGACAGACAGACACACACACACACACACACACATTCATATATATATATATATAATATAGAAGTATATAAATACTATATGAGAAGTATATATATATAATATTATATAAATATATATATATTAGAATATATATAGTGAATAATATATAAATAAAATAATATTATAAAATTTTCTTCGCATGTATAGGGCGACAGGAGCTAGCAATCCGTCCTTTCCTTTGCCTGTATTACTCCTGGACCAGCTTTGTAATTATGGGCCTAGAAGCAAGATTCTCTGGAGACCTCTGGGTGAACGAGTTAAATTCTAATAAAAGAAGATGCTATTCTACTGAAAAGACGAAACGAAACCTGAGAGTGTTTAACTCGAGGACTGACGTCGGAAACCATTACGCCGAGATATGATTTTCTAGATCTCTAGTTAAAGGTTTCGGCCAGACAAGATGAACTGGACCAACAGACAGCGAAAACCCTTCCTGGGAGTTTTTATAGATATATATATATATTATAATATAGTATAATATTATATATATATATATATATATATAGTAAGTGATATATAATATATATATATATATATATAATATTTAATAAGTATAGGATTAAAATTACAAGGCAGGGCAACCTAATCCAGGAGAAGAACTACTCTAGGTATTTTTACCCAGAATTAGGACAAGGGATCGAATCCTGCCGTACCTAATGCAGATTGACGACCACGCAATAATAATAATAATATTAATTAATAATAATAAATAATAATAATAATAATAATAATAATAATAATAATAATAATAATAATAATAATAATAATAATAATAATAATAATAATAATAAAATAATAATAATAACAAATGTGAGTTATCCAAATAAACAGTAAAAGTTAGTAGATTAGAAATAAATTTTATTCTATTAAAATATTATGTTTACGAAATCATAATGGCAAACAAGAACTTTACAATTTCATTAAATTTATCTTGAGCATCTTCTGTGTTTGGAATTTTTTTTCCAAAGTTCGGAAAATAAATCCAGAATGCATAAATATTTTGAACCATAGTTGCATCACTCATCGATGCTCTTTTAATCTCATCTAATTTCCAATATATATATATAATAAATAGATAAAATGATATTCTTCTTTTAAACAACATTTAATTTTGAAAATTTTCAAATCTTTTTCACTTTAATTCTATTTTAATTGAAAAAAAAAGATCACACTGGAAAAGAATTGGTAAAAATCTTAATGAACGCTGTATATAAGAGACATAGAGAGAGAGACAGAGAGAGAGAGAGAAGAAGATAGAGAGAGAATGGAGAGAGAGAGAATAGAGAGAGGAGAGAGATGAAGTAGAGAGAGGAGGAAGAAGAAGAAGAACAAGAGAGAGAGAGAGGAGAAGAGGAGAGAGAAGAGAGAGAGAGAGAGAGATAGAGAGTCGGACGTGAGTTTTCAAACGAAAAAGGTATATTGGATATGCTCAGTGCAAATGAAATTTCAGATATAATACAAAATATAAAACCATTGATGAGACCAGGAAAGGTTCATTCGTTTTATATTAGTTTTGAAAAGGAGGAAAATGATGGCATAAAACCAAGACATTTAAATGATTATATAATGCATAACTATTTAGATATTTAAATGTTAAGTGGAACAATTATTTAAATTTTAAGCCATCAATATGGTAATTCAACTAATTAAATAATTACAGACCGATTATGATTATCACATTAATATTTATAAAGATATCTGAATGTGGTATATTAGGTACAATGGAGGAGGATGTGGACATCAATAATATTAATTTAATCACATCTCTGGTTTCAGAGCTAAAGAGTTCTGCCAACAACGCTGCTTTTATTTCTATAAGAAACAACTTCACTATATTTAAGAAAATGTTCTATGATCCACACAGCCTTTTTGAATTTGAATAGAACATTTGACAATGTATGTCATAAGATTCTGTTTAATTAAGAAATTGTGATATTAACATTTCCCATAGTCTTCTTAATCTAATTTTTTTATAAGAGATAAGAATTGATTTTTCAGAATTTTGGCATACTAAGAAAATATTCAACAATTTCAATACCCTCCACCTTCCCCTCCCCCTCCCCTTCCCCTTTCCTACTCATCCCTCCTCCCTCCCCTCCCCCCCCTCCAGCCTGTTTTACATCATTAATAAATGTATTCATTTGATACAAAGGTCACAAAAATAAAGCAATTTGGTAATTTGATTTTATAATATTTATTACTAATCGAAAAATATAGGCTCTACTATCACTAACAATTAAGGGATTGCAGGTTTTATTACATAATTCTGAGATAATTTTAACAAGGCTTTCTTTAAATATCAACTATAATACCGCAACGATGAATTTTTGAAGAAGAGAACATATTATGGTTCAAAATACGAGAAAGAATTGTATTATCATTTTTTTGTATTCCTCGTTGTTAACGTATTTTTTCAATCTTTTATGTATTTAGACAATGAAATAAACAATTAAAGTTATTAAAGTCTCTCTCTCTTCTCTCTCTCTCTCTCTCTTCCTCCTCTTCTCTCTCTCCCTCTCTCTCTTCTCTCTCTCTTCTTCTCTCTCTCTCTCTCCTCTCTCCTCTCTCTCTCTCTCAACTACTCTCATAACAAATCCACATCCACTCTCAGCTCTCTCTCTCTCATACTTCATTCTCTATTTGTCTCACTCTCTAATGATAAATCTAGATTCTCTCTCTCTCTCTCTCTCTCTCACTCTCTCTCTCTCTACTCATTCTCCTCTCTCCATCTCTCATCTCTCTCTCATTCTCTCTCTCTCTCTAATCTCTCATTTCTCTTATTTACCTCTCTTCTCCTCTACTCACCCCTAATTCTTGTATCTCTTCTTAAACATATTGATACAGTCATATTTGTGAACGCTTATTGCACTTATATGCTGAGAAAACATCATTTGCTAATATATTTATAGGAATTTATTTTTTAATAAACAAAAAATTCTTTATAAAAAGTTTAATTTAATTTACACTAATTAATAAAAAATTAAAACTTTTTAATTGATATTCCGTTTCAAGCTAATAACAGCAATTATCTTCCACAATCAAATCACAATAAACCGTCATAGTTGTGGTAAGATAAATTGAATCCTTTTTATATAAGTTTTCTATATATATCAATTCCCAAGGAATTCATAACTACCTTCTGCAAAATGAATTACAATTTTAAATAACTCCATGATTTAAACGACCAATACACATTTTAATTTCCCACAATTCCATCCAGATTTCGAAAAAGATCAGTCTTTCAACCCAAAATTGAAAAGTAAACATTGGTTGGGCTGCCGTCAAAATCAGAATATTAATCAATCAAAAAATACAAAAGAATTATTAGAGTAAATCAATAAGATATTAAGAGCTAGAAAAAAAATATACAACTCATGTTCGTCCCAAATTCGCAAAATAATCAAAACGTCATAATTTATATTATATTCTACACTCCCCTTAGTTTTATTTAAATCCACTACTAGTAGAAAAAAGAATTATTATATAATAATAAATAATATTACAGAGACCTTTCAAGTTTCCATATAAAAGAAAACAAAGCATACATTAAATATTTTCAGTAAATATTATTTCGAATTATTTTTAAAATACATCACTAAAAACATAACCAACGCATAAAAATTAATATAAAATAATTTATTATAAGAGACTCACCATAAAACATAATTAATAAATAATAAAACACTATGCTGAATAAAACAATGTTGAAATAAATTAAAATAAACGTTTTTATATTATTATATTTCATAAATTGTTCAATATGATCGAATTTGGTATTCCAGATTTCCTTAATAAAGTTCAAATTATAGTTAGTTCAATTTATTTGAGAATCTCAACACATTGCAATTCCATAAAATAATAATTATAAGGAAAAATTAATAATAACCTTATTTTCTTTGCAATGATCCATATGATACACAAAATATATACACCATACCAA
>JABUQX010033784.1:20000-32630 GCA_015478945.1 Trachelipus rathkii | reverse complement strand
ACGCATGCTACTACACCTACTACCACTCGTAACTTACACTTACAATAAGACTACTACCACTGCTACACCCTCTACAACCACTCGCGTGAGCACACTCTTCTACCACTCTACTCCCACTCTACCACTCTACTACCACTCTACTACCAGTCTACTACCACTTTACAAACCACTCTATTACCACTCTACACCACCCTACAACCACTCTACTACCACTCTACAACACTTCTACTACCACTCTACTAACCGCTCTACTACCACTCTACAACCCTCTACTACCACTTCGTACTGACACTCTACTACATCTAAGCACCACTTGACTCACTTACTGAGCCACTTCTACAAGAGCACTCTGACTACCAGCTCACTACCCAGTAACTTCCACCTGCAACCACTATATACCACTCTAGCTGAGCCGTTTCTACTACCAAACTCTGAGTACCACTCTGACTACCATGTACTACACTCTACCAGCCACCTACTTACCACTTCAACCACGGGCGACTGCCACTCTGACTACCCCGTCTACTACCACCCTCTTTCTACTACCACTCTAGCAACGCACTCCACTACCACTCACAACCACACTCTACTAACCACCTGGACTACCACTACTACCACTCTAACACCACTCTACTACCACTTTTACTACCACTCTACTACCACTCTTAAACCACTCTACTACACTCTGACTACCACTCTACTAACATTCTACTACGACTCTACTACCACACATTACTACCACTCTACAACCACTTCACTACCACTCTACACCCACTCTATACCACTCTACTACCACTCTACTACCACTCTCAACCACTCTACTACCACTATCCACTCTACAACCACTCTACACCACTCTACTACCACTCTACAACCAATCTACTACCACTCTATCAAGCCATTCTACTACCATCTAACTACCACTCTGACACCACTCTAGACCCACGACTACGAACCACTTCTACTACCACTTATACTACACCCACACTCTCTACGTAAACCCTCTACTACCACCCACTACCACTCTACTACCACTCTACACACACTCTACTACCACTCTACTAACCACTCTACTAATCTACTCACAACACTCTACTACCACTCTAAACCACTCTAGTACTAAACTACCACCTTAAAAACCACTCTACTACCGATCTCTACTAAATGACTTATTGCACACGCGTAGCTTTACCACTCTTCAACCAACTCTACTACCCTCTGTGAGCCACGCTACTAGCCACTCTAGTACCACTCTTTACAACCACTCTACTACCACTCGGTACTACCTCTGACCGGCTACCTCTACTACCGACACTAACCACTCTAACTACCACTCTACTACCAGTCTACAACCACCTCTACTACCACTTACTACCACTCTACTACCACTCACAACACCGTCTACTCCACCTAAACACTCTATCACTCTAGTCCCATCTACTACCCTCTACATAGCCACTCTCCTAGTCCATCAACTCATTTTTTAGAGTTCGGTTCGCCCCATATCCTTAACTATGTCCCCTGCGGTATACATAAGCCGGGCGGGTGCGAAGAGATTTTCGTCCACTCTTTTGAAATCGTCTAATTAAAAAATTCTAGTAACTGGAAGTGTATTACTCGTTAGATTATGCACTTAAAAATCAATAATGAGAAAATTGAATATAATATGGATCATAATATTCAATAGATCTCTCCTTTCTTCCTCACAAATCCTGTTAACTGTATCACGCTAGATAAACCCAGGTTGGGGTTTGTGTTGTTGAGAGAGTATGTATCTTTACACTCAACTCTATCCAATTTCTTTTATTTATTAGGTTACAGCATAAGCTTCGAACTATACTGAGTATTACAAAATCAGTAGAACTATTTTGTTTAATTTTAGGATCATGGTAAAAACAGTTAGAAACGTCTCCCTTAGTCCGCCGAACAATATCGGTCAATCCCCCGGACGACGACAATGCAGAACCACTGGTTGGTGAGAGGAAGTGGGAGGAACCACATAGAGTACTGTAGCAGCATCATGTACTATCACCGTCAGGTCAGCAATAACTCCTGCGACTACCGCTCTACTGACACTCTACAACCACCTACTACCACTCTACTACCACTCTACTACCACTTGACAACCACTCAACACCCCTCACTACGCACTCTACTACACACTCTAAGAACCACTTCTACACCACTCTACTACCACTCAACCACCACTCTACAACCACTCCCCACTTCTACAAACCACCTATACCACTCTACAACCACTCTACTTCCCCTCTACAAAAACCACGCTCTACTATCCACCTTCAACGCCCACCTATTACCACATTTCTACTACACTCTACAACCAACTCTAAGCTAACCACAGCTGTCTTACCACTCTCTACCATTTATACACTTACAACCACCTCTTACCACCGTTCTTACTACCACTCTACTTACTCTAAGAATTACTCTGCGGCCTGCTACTACACGCTCTACACTACCCACTCTACTACCCCTCTCAACCACCTACTAGCCACTCTACAAGCACGTCTAACGCTACCACTCTACTACCACGCTACAACCACTTACTCACCACTCCAAACCGGTCTACTACCACTTAACTACCCTCTACAACCCTGTCGACCACTTTACTACCACACGTACAACGACCTCTACTACACTGTCTACCACTTACTACCACTCTACACCACGGTTGACAGCACTTTTACAAGACGCTTGCTACACCACTCTACATACCACTGCTAACAACCACTCTAGGGCGTGGGGAGGGCACTCTACTACCACGCTTCGAACCACTGTTACACCACTTCTAACTACCACTCTACTACCACTCTACAACCACTCTAGGTACCACTCCTACTAAGCCACTCTACGAACCGCACTCAGCGCCCAGCCCTATGACCAACTACAACCAGCCTCTAGCGTAGCGACTTACTACCACTCTACTACCACTGCTATACACTGTATACCACTTTACAGAACGATCTACTACCACTCGACTAGCCACTCTGACGACCACTCTACGGTACCCCGATACCACTCTACAACAGCTCTACTACCACTCACGACCACAGCTGATAACCACTTATAGCCCACCTACTACAGCTCTAACTACCACTGCTCACTAACCCATTCTACTACGCACCTCACAAGCCACGCTCTAGCCACTCCTACTACCACTCGTAACAAACCACTCTGACTACCACTCTACTACCACTCTACAACCACCTCCGATACCACTCCACAAACTCACTACCAACTCTACAACCACCCCTTACGCACTTACTACCACTTCTACAACCACTCTACTGACCACTATACTACCACCTACTACAGCTCTACTACCAGCTCTACTAGCCACTCTCACTACCACTCTTACTACCACCTCTACAACCACAACACCACCTATTACCACTTACAACCACTCTACGACCACTCTACACCACTCTACACCTCTACAACCAGTTCTAGCACCACGTCTACACCACTCACAACCACCCTCTACTACCCTCTACAAGCCCAGCCTCTACTATCACGTCGACTACGCACTCTAGCAACCACTCTACTACAACTCTACTACCACTCTACTACGGACCCTACTACCCTCTACAGAAAACTCTACTTACCACTCTACTGATGACTCTTCAACCACCTCTACTTACCACTCACAAACCACGCACTCACAAGCCGGACTACTACCACTCCAAAACCATCCTACTTACCATTCTGAACTAATTACTCTACTTCCAGCTCTTATACACCACTACCACGTCTACTACCGCTCTCATAAACCACCTCTCTCTAGCGCACTCTGAGTACGCACTCTACAACACTCTAAATACCACTCTAGCCACTTCTACTTACTTCTATACTACCACTTACTAAACCACTCTATAACACTCTACTAGCCAAAGTCTAAACGCACTCTTACTACACTACTACCACGTCTACTACGCACCTCTACACACTCTGAACTACCGACTCTAATTACCACCTCAATTGACCACTCTAAGTCCCATTCTACAGCCAGCTGCTGACAAACCACTCGTACTATCCACTGCACACGACTACTTGCACTCACTACCACGCTCTACCACTCTAAAACCACTGTACTACCACTCTACTACCACCCTTCTGAACACTCTAAAACCACTCTATACCACATTTCACTACCACTCTACAAAACTTCACTAGCCCACTACTACCACCTCTTAAACACACTCTCTACTACGCACTCTATACGTACCACTCTACAACCACTCTACTACCACCTCTGTAATCACCACTCGACCGAACCACTTACACCACTCTACAAGCCCACTCTCACCACCACTTTCTACTATACCATCTAAACCACTCTACAACTTAACACCACTCTACTAACACTCTAATACCACCACTCTACACCACTCTACTACCACTCCTACCCACCTGCAACCACACCTCTACTAACCCACTCTCTAATACCACCTTAGCTACCGCTCTTAATACCCACACTACTACCACTCTACAACCAGTCCACTACCATACTACTACCACTCTATACAACCACTCTAACTACCACTAATAAAGAAATAACATCAACCATTTTTCTATACACCTTCCATCATATTACACCACTCTACTACCCCTATACTACCACTCTACTACCCACTCTAGACCACTCTCTACACCTACATCCACTCTTACACCCACTCTACTACACTCTACTACCACTCTACAACACTCTACGTACCACTCTACAACCACTCTACTACCAACTCTACAACCACTCTACTACCACTCTACAACCCTCTATTACCACTCTACTACCACTCTGATTACAACGACTCTTACAACCACCCTACGACCCACCTACTACCACCTCTACAACCACCTCTCTACCACCTACAACCATCTAGCACCACTCTTTACCACTGTTATACCACTCTGACAACCACCCCTCTACTACCACCCTACTACTATTACCCCTCTACACCACTCTACTACCACTCTATACCACTCTACAACCACCTTCTACTACACCATTAATATTTTTAACAACCACTCTACTACACTCTACTAAACTACTTAACTACCACTTTACTACCACCCTACTTACAACCACTCTACCACTTCTCTACTACCACTCTCTAACTACCAACCTCTACCACCACTCTAACTCCACTACTACCACTCCAACCACCGTCGATACCACCTCAACTACCACTCTATACCACTCTACTACCACCCTCTACTACCACACCTCTACTACAACTCTACAACCACTCTAGATACCACTGCTCTAATACCACTCTGACTTACCACTCTCTTAACACACATACTACCACTCTACTACCACTCTACTACCATCAAACCACCTAACTTCCACTTTGTTGACTCTACAACCACTACTACCACTCTACAACCCACTCAAACCACTCTACTCCACTCTCTACTACCACCTCTAGCTATCCACTCTACACCCGCACTCTCTACGTTACCACTCTACCACCCACGTCTACTACCACCGCTTACAACCCACCCCTCTACTTACCACTATTTCTAGACTCTGACCACCTGCTACACACCTTCTAAGCCACTCAGTACACCACGAATTGCGGTGGAGTCGCGGTTCTGAACTACCAACTCCTATTTACCAATCTACAACTACTACTACTATGCCAGTGACTACCACCTCTAATCACCACTTTACTACCACTCACAACCACCTCAAGCTACAACCTACACCACTCTTCTACAATACTCTGACTACCCACTCTATGAATAACAAGCCACCCCGGCTTACTAGCACCTTCTGACTACCACCCCTCTAAACACCCTCTGACGCTACCACCCTCTCTACTACCACTATACTACCCTCTACAACCACTTCTACATACCACTCCATCGTCTTATACTACCACGCGTCACTACCCTCTACTACACTTTTATACCACCTCTTTGCACTACCACCTCTCGACTACCAGCCCACTCACAACCACCACACTATACCCTCTTGATTACCCATTACAACCACGCCTCACTACATCTGACTACGCCACCCTTACAACCAGCCTCTACTACCATCAACAACCATTCGTACTACCACTCTACTACTACTCACAAACACCACATTACACACAGCAACATCATTGAATGACAATACCACTAACACCACTCTACTGACAACCTCACTACCACTCTACTATCCACCTCTACTACACTCTACAACAAATCTACTCCACTCTACTATTACTCAACAACCACTTACTTCCACCTCTAACGACACCACCTCCCCCTCACTACCACTCTAACTACCACTCTAAAACACTCTACTCCATTCTACATACTCTACTCCACGCGGATACTCCACGTGGATCTTATCTGTATTCTCTCTCTGTACGTTTTATCTCTCTGGGCTTTTTTCTTTATTTTTTATGTTTTTTATACCTATCTTTTTACTTACCACTTTGTACACTGGTAGTGCAACCCCCCGTGACACTACCCGAGCCCTTCTTGACTACACATGTCTACTACTACTTCTACTACCACTCATACTACTACTACTACCAGTCTAAAAACCACTCTCACCACTCTACTACCACTCCTACACCACTCTACTACCAACTCTACAACCACTCTACTACCACTCCTTCACTACCACTCTAATACCACTCTACTCCCATTCTACTACCACTCTTACAATCAAGCGTTCTACTAGCCACTCTACACGCACTCTATACCACTACACCACCCGTGATTCTATCCACATCTACAACCACGTACTAACTCACTTCCGTACTACCACTCTGACTGACCACGCTCTGTTTAAAACCACTCTAACTACCACTGCCTACCACTCACAACACTCTACTACTACTCTTTACAACCACTCTAAACCAGCTCACATATCACTCTTCTACCACCTACATACACCACAACCACACCAACCACTTCTGGACTGACCACTCTACTCACCACTCTAAGAACACTCACTTACCACCTCTACATCCCACCTACAACACTCTTACTTACCACCCTTACAACGGCCCAATCCAGAATACGATGGACGCAGAAAGCGACCCTTCGCCGCCACAAAGGGCGCACGCCAGTCGCTCCGACCCCTCCGGCGCACTGCCATACAAAATAAAGCTCATCTTCACATCCCGCCCCCACTTTTTTTCTCCTGTCAGTTCATCTGCATGCGGATCTTCTTGTCAATATTTTATCTGGAATCATTTCTCGTCCTTTGTATTTATCTTGTTGTGCGTCTGTATTATATCGTCAAAGTACGAAATATACCTTCTGCTTTAATAATAAATTAATACTTGTTTCAATGATAATTTAGTAAGCTTCTTACAAACACGAAAATAATTATGTAAATCAATATCTTGTGCGCTTAAGGAACGGAAAATGTATTTTGCACCATCCTCCGGAATAGAGAGTAAAAGTCAGTTACGTTTACTTTCGTGCCCGAGTGCGTAAGCGTATGGAGGTTGCTTTTAGATTTTTTTTACGTATTTTTATTTTATTAGTATGATACTTAAAATTTTTTTATATTTTTACGTATTTTTATATATATAGTACACTTTGAAAAAATAACGGTAAAAAAATCTAAAGGATACCCTTTTTTTCTCTTTAGAATGGCCCTGAAATAACGTTAACTTTTACTTGTCTCCGGGGAGATGTATGCAAATACATCTTTTCTGTTCCTTAGCGTGAGTAAGCGAATTATGAATAAGTAGAATATATTTGTCGAATGTTTTAAACTAATAAATTATTCTTAAACATAAGTTATTAATCTTTTGATTAACGGTTTATTTCGTTTCTTCGAAATAATACCACGCACACCACATATATAATCAAAAGTGAGACTAGTCGTTCGTGTTGTAATAATTAATTATTAAGACTAAGAAAAATAAAAGACTTAAGTAAAGAAAACAATTAATACACAAAACAGGTCTAAATCTTCTGTTACTCATTTTATAGACTTAGATACCGTAATTATTTTTTTCTCGAAAAAAAATTCGCTTAAGGAACGAAAGGTTTTATTTGCATTCATCTCCCGAGAAGTAAAAAAGTAACGTTGTTCGCTTCCCCAAGCTTACGCTTTACTTTACCGGGCTACGCAAAGTCCTAGGTTCCGTAATTAACTTTTTTTAGTTCCCTTTGAAAAAAACTCCCTTAAAGGAACAAATTTTTTAAATTTTGCTCAGACTTCACATGGGAAACCGAACTCGAATTATTTTTCTTCGACCCAAAAATAATTTAAGTTCCGATATTATTTTCTTTTTCATTTAGTCACCCATTAAAAATAATATAATAGGAAAATAAATATTTCATCCATTCAATTACTTAAATTTATTATACTTATAAATTTTTAAACAAGTAAGTCGAAGCTTAACATTGTTATTAACGGTTCTCTCGTCGTCTTTCGAAATCATACACGGCACACACCATATATCAATCAAAAAGGAGACTTTCGTTTCGTAGATTATTAATTATTTACTTAGAGCTTGAGGCAAAATTATTACAAATAAAGAAAACAATCTACCTCATGAAACTACGTGGACATAACTGAATCGACGTCAAATTCCAATGTCTTTACTAGAGCTTAGATGTTCGCACTCCGTAATTTGTAGTTTTCTCCTCAAAAGAAAAAATGCTTAAAGACCAAAGGTTGGCCGAAAAAATTTAGGGTTTCCGGAAAAAATTACGGAATAGGCCAGAAATATAGGGGGCCAAAATTGACCCTGGAAGACCCAAAGGATTAGTAGTTTTGAGCATCATCTCCCAAGAAGTAGAAAGAGTAACGTTGTTTCGTTCCGTTGGCAGTGTGTTTGTACGTGTCTCTTGAAAGCGTAAGAGGGAACCCTTTAAGATTTTGTAAATAGTTGTTCGGTAAAAGTGTGATATTCTAAAGGTGATGTAGTCGCCTTGTGCTTTACGCTGCTGTTGTGGTGGTATCGTGTGCTGTTGTAAGTGTGTCCAGTAACAGTGTCGGTTTGATAATTGTGTGTTTGTGTGTTGTGTAGGTGTGTGATTGTGTTGGTGTGTGTGTGTGAGTGTCATCGTAGGGTGTACAACGAGTGATAGCTATAGATATTGTATAGTTTGTATATATAGTATATCATAATATTATATGATATATATATATATATCATTATCGACCTCCCTATAATTATAGTAAAATAAATTCCACGAATTGCATTTCCTTATAAAAATCTCCAATCTTTGAAACCCTTTTTAACAACTAAATTTTAATTTCAATATTTTGTCTGTGCTTCAAAATCCTTTTCATATTTCGTAAACCTTTTAAGGAAGAAAGGGAGAAAAATTATGATTGTGGGACACATTATGCTTGGCTTTCCTTTTTCGAAATCCCCAAGAGCTTTCGGGCGAATTAATATCGAAAGTCGAAGTCTGATGAGATTTCTCTCTTGATATATTCATTCGATGTCTTTTAAAGAATTGTCCCTGTGCGGCTTTGCTCCCTTTTAAACTCGAATCAGTTATAAAAAGGCATGTCGTAAAATCAGGAAGCGGAATATATTCAACGTATAAATCAAATTCGATCGGGAAGAAAAATTTTCTTAGGGAATAGTTAAGGATTTTTGAGAATAAGTCTCATACATATACTATATAGAATAACGTGTATGAATAGACACACAGGCAAGCAATCTACAACAGCACACTATTGCACACACACACACACACACACACACACACACACACACACATATATATATATATATATATATATATATATATAATATATACTTATATATATATAATATATATATATATATATATATATATATATATATATAATATTTACAAAAAACATTATTAGATTTTTTATTATATATAATATATAATAATATATATATATATATATAATATATATATATATATTTATATTTATAAAATATATAATATATATCTAGATTTATATATATATATATAATATATATATATATATACTATATATTATATATATATATATATATATATATAATAAGAATATATTATATATATATATTATAATGTTTATAGATATATATATATCATATATATATATATATAATAATATCATATATATATATTATATATATAAGTATATATAATATATATATATATATAATATATATATATATATATATAAGATATATATATATATAAGTATATATATATATATATATATTATTATATATATTATATATATATATACACAATATTATATATATTTATATTAGGGTGTCACTAATTTCATAATTTTTACAATTTAATTTATTGCTAACCCCCCTGTCCCCCGCCCCCCGCATTGTGTTCCTATACAAGTAATAGTAATATACTACAAATTTGAGCGTGAATAATTGACATCAACCGGCGACGACTTTCAATTTAAGTTTGTTAAAATGCAAAGGAAGATAAGAAAAAAATTACCGGTAACGTCTGGAGGCCTCTTTCATTTCAGTGTTTATTCAAATAATTAATATTCCAACAACATTATTGACTTCCAAATAATAGGAGTTAATGTTAAAAGATATAATATTTGACCATCTTATCCCGGAGTAGTGGGAACCGGACCCCAGAATTTTTGCAATCCAAAGTCATTTTATCTGTTGGTCCTAGAGAGAGAGAGATACAGTTTTCACTAAGATGATTAGAAATAATGCGTTTAAAATAAGAGTTAATAAATTTTTTTATATATATTTTTGTTTAAAAACCTTTGCCAAATATTGCGTGGGCCTCCCTGTCCCTGGGTGAGGTGATAAAAATTATTTTTGATCAAATACATAAAATTTACATGTGCTAATTCTGAAAACGCTATTGCCTTTAATACCAATAATATAAAAATATAATGTATATGGTAAATATTAAAAATTTTCAATAAAGGATTCTATATTTTTATTAATTAAGAAAATTGCTAAAACATAGTTGAATGTTACTTATTGAAAGGTTTCTGTAGCACAGCTAATGTTGGTTTTGGGTACTTTCTTCTGTAATCTTGAACCGCCTGAAAAATATTTTTAAAGTAAATAATAATTGTTAAATTTCACCTAAAATTATATTTTAAATATTTGCGAAATTATTTCAAAAGTCTAGATAATATAAAATAAAATGTTACCTTTGATAGAAATTGCCTCTGGTCTTCATCTCTGGTTATTTTGTCACTAAATCTTGCATTCCTATTTCTGCTGGGTCATTAATAACTTGCAATTGTCCTATTATTTTGTTCCCTTTCTTACAATCCTCTAAATTATCCCATTCTCGTGGATTTTTTTTTTTTTATTCTTTTGTTTTTTCTTTTTTTTAAATTCGGTGATGTTGAATCTTTTAAATAAACTTAGTGAATATTTACTTAGCAGCTTTATTTTTATATAATTATCATTATCTTCCAAAAATATATCGACATCATCTTTTCTTAAAATTAATTTCTTCGAAATTTATTTATTGTTTACCTTGCTTTCATCGTCCTCTAACGCAATGATTTTAGCTACCATTTCCATTTTGTCTTCATTAATGATTTTTTTACCAAATGAGGCAAACATACACATTCCTCATTTAGATACTAAAATGATTTATAAATTTAGAGATGGCAGTATCAGTTATTACTCTATCAATATATTTATAATTGTGTAAGGCCCTCAAAAATTTGAATAATGGAACCAATACATTGCATAACATTTTACTATAAGTATGGCTAGCTGCAACAGTGATGTTTCTTCATTCCTAAATAGAGTAAAATAATTTCTAAATACATAATTTTTTAAGATGTAAATGGCTTTGAACATCCATCGTGCAAATGGTATGTGCCTGGCTTCCTAAATTTAATTCACCCCTGGTGGAATTTCACCTAAGAATTCAATTATAATCATCTAGTGTGAGTGAGGTTAACAATGCCCATTGTGCAAATGTTACAGGAACTTTATCTCTTAAAATACCTGGAACGAAATTTCTAATATTAATTTCAGGTCATTTAGCTCTAAATCTTTTAAACAGAGGAATTGTCTCGTCCTGAAAGTGTAATTTTACTTTTAGAAAAACATTCTCCCAAAATAATCTCTGATATATGATAACGGCAGCCGAAAAATAAAATGTTGCGTTAAATTTTCTTTTCTAACTGCGAACAAGCTCCCTTTAGTCTACAACTATTTGATGCAATCGTGTCGAACACAAATGATTTGACCTTGTCTGTTAATGACCAATTCTCTAATGTTTCATAAACATTTTCAGCTATCTCTTTTCATGTTCTTTCAGGTATATTCGGAACAGCTAATGGCTGTTCTATATCCGGAGCTGTTGCAATGATTGCTAATCCATCACATGATATTCCAATATCAGAAAACATTTTTGTGTCCTAGTGAATTGTTACAGCACTTACATTTATTAAACATGTAGAAATGTCTTTCTTTATTTTTTCACTACAAGACTTATGATACTTTTCTCTAATTTCCCGAATCGAAGTACGATTAATGATGTATTCAGAAGAATCTACGGAGACGGCATCTAGGAAATATGTCAATAAATAAACAGCATCTTATTCACTGATTTTACATCTGTCTAAAGTTGCCGCCAATCGTGGAGTTAAAATTTCTTTTCGTGCTCTTTTTCTCTTTGAAGGAACAATAAGCTTAGTTGTTT
>JABUQX010033784.1:0-10000 GCA_015478945.1 Trachelipus rathkii | reverse complement strand
AGGTCTGTCCTCACTTCACAACCATAAACCTTACTCTACTCTACGTTTACATTTCAAACCCTTTCTTTTACACATCCTACCAAATCTCTCAACAGTCCTCTCAACTCTCTTCAGATTCGCACACAAAACCAAATCGATCCTTCACTATAATACGTAGGGCACTCTCCACTCTCATCCATTCTCCATCATTCTTACACTATTTCCTGTCACCCCTACCTCTAATTCTTCATAACCTCATCCCATTTTAGCTCAGAAATTGATTTGCTCTAGTGGACATACCACATTTCACCTTATCTTCATTTCCGAATAGTTTATTTAATACTAAAATAATAATTCAACGTTTCGATTTTTATTTATTGATTTACCATGCTTCTCACTAGTGTCGTTCGATATCTATTACTTTGCATTCTATTCAGAAGCTGATTCATTACTCATCATCCTATTACTCGATGATTGGCAAATTGCCAAGGAGACATACTACATTCTATTTATAAATTCTAACCTGTATCTCACTCCATCCTCTAATTATTAAAATAATCACTCTTCGACTCTATTTATTCCTTAACACACCGCCACACTCTATTTTCCTCTTATATAATTATACTTATTTGCATTTCTATTTCTAGAAGGCTTACCACCCAGACACCATATCACCTAAATCACCGGACAATTTCATAGAAATTCCCTATAGTCAATTCGCATAGTTTTACGCGGCTGTTGCAAATTCCATAAATCCTAGTAAAATACATTTTATTCTTCTCCGTCCCTCATTATCTTCATCATTGAGTTCAAACCTCTCAAACAATTTGATCCAATCCACCTCCTCATCCAACTTTTCACTTTATAAACGCAAACCTTGTTTCCCCTAAATTGTGTTCTTATCACATCGCTTCGCGCAACTCTGATCGAACACGACAAAATAATTCAACATATATCTTCCCTACAACACTCAATTATACTAATTACCCCTTATGTACTTACAGTTACTATGTATTCCCTGTACCCTATATATAAAAAGGTAAACTAATATGACCTCATCCAATCCCTACGCGCTATAATACCACCCCCTAAACGTTTGTTATCTAGCTTCTCCAAATCCTAATATGACATCACCATCTCGCCCTCCTATATATATAGGTATAAGTATTTTATATATAAGATATATATATATATCACTCATATATATATATATATAATATATATATATATATATACTATATATAATTATAATATATTTATATATATATAATATATATATATTAAGTATATATCTATATATAATATGAGTTTTGGAGCGTGAATCTGAAGAAAGAGAGTTTGACGAGGAATGTTAGAAGATTTGAGAGGGTGTGTAAAAGGGATTGGTTTGAAGTAGACGTACATAAGAGTAAGGTTATGGGTTATGATGAGGACAGTCCTCGGTGTGAAGTTATGCCAGATGTTGAGCAGCTGGGACAAGTGAGTGAGTTTCAAATATTATAGCGGCAAACCTAGGTAGGAATATCATGTTTGCGACGCATTATAAGAAGGGGAAAACAGAGATTGATTTGCCGAGGATGTAGTAGGTAAAGTTCTGTGAATTCGCAGGAGTGGATGGCTGTGCCATTAAATCACTTGGTGGAAGTAAAGAGGGCCTATGTCTTGCGTGCGAGATAGCGTGTCTTGCGTCTGATGCTATAAGCGTAAGTTGTTACTATGGTTTTTTCAATCTAAGAAATCTGATAGTTGGTAAGACTATGGTTCGTGGAATAAGAGGTATATATCTAAAGTACAATGTGTTCAGATGGACAATTAGTGGGTGTTGAGTGTGTGAAAGAATAATAAAAGTGAGGATTGAACCGTATTAGAGAGTGTTTGTGTGAGATTGGGGTAAATGAGAGAATAAAATGATAGTACGTTGAAGATGAGTTCGGTCAGCTGAAAAGGATGGATGACAACCGTCGGTTCTAAACGGACTGTATAGTGGAAAGTGGTGTTGGGAACTCGACCGATGGAGACAGAAAAGGAAAGAAGGGAATGAGTCAGGAAAAGGATGCCTGGGAAGAGAGGAAATAGGAGTTTGGCAGAGGCGAGAAGAAAGGTGCATACAGGAGTGAAATGGCTGGGGTTTGTGAGAGGTATGGTAGGTCTTGTAGGCCTCACCCTGGGCCAAGAAGTGGAACCCTCCATCTGACGATGAGAGGATCACTTGGTAGTTGAGGCGTGTCGAATCGCGGTCCCGCTGAAGCTCTAGGTGGATTTTCTGACTCGAACGAGTTTTCACTATAAGGTATAAAGGGCGGTAAGGCTGGGCTTTCTTTGTTCTACTTGCTTACATATTGCTTCTACTATTTTTATGTTTCCCGTATATGTTACGCACCTTGCCATGAGGATCATGACACGTATTTACAGAGTTTATGGTATGAAAAAAGGCATATAAATGAGAAGAGAAATAAATGAATAAAGTTAATGTTTATGATAGGTTTTGGTTCATGTGGTAAAGATAATTGAGTGAAGTGTCAGGTGATTTTTTGTTATAAGTGATATGTATATGAGTTGAGTGTTAGTTGGAAATCGACTGGCTTGGGAGTCCGAAGGAAAAGTGGTGATTGATGTCAGCATAAACAGAATGTATGGAGGACGTGAAATGTGAGTTTGGCAAGGGTGAGAAAATAAGTGCATAATAGGAGTAAAATGGCAGATGAGTTTATTGAACTAAGTGTGATATGGTTGTGGCTCCATGGGCAATGGAGGTGAATGAGCCCCACATGTGGCGATAAGATTGCCATTATTAAGTTATGTATGGTCCGTCGCTTTATAGGTCCCCTATGATGAACCTCTAGGTGGATGGATTTTCTGTGCACAATTCCAGTTATTTTCTATTTTGGTCAAGACACTAGGAGGACGTCAAGCCGCAAAAGGGCTTTCTTTCGTAACTTTCGAGCACCTCCGTCAGATATTCCGATCAATTGCTTTTTTTGTTTTCTGTGACAACTTCTGACACTATATATATACTTACCTCACAGTTCTTTGGGTAAAAAAAAGGATGGTTGATGATGTAGATGCATATATATAATTTTTATATAAATATATATATATATTATATATATTAAATAATAATTTATATTATTTTAATTAATATAGTTATTTAAAAGTATTTTTTTTGTAAAGTATTTACTTATTTAATGATTAAATATTTTAAATTAAAGTGTTTATTAATATTTATGATATTTTTGGTTTAAATAAAGTTTAAACTTTTATTATTACATATATTTTTATACAGATTCTTATTTAATTATATATTTTTATATTAGCTTATATGATAATAATAAGTATATATTATATATATATATATATAATAATTGTGTGACTATATAATAATATATATATATATATATATATATATATATATATATATAATAGAGATATTTTTTTTAAAGTCTTTGCTAAAATTAGACTTATTATTATATATAAATAGATGGGACATACTTTACATTCATGATGGAAAGTTTTAATATATATAGTATAACATACACATATAAAAAATAATCAATACGTAGGTGAGAAACCTGACAAAAAACAAAAAAAATACATTGGCAAGTTAAAAATGCCAAAGTACTTGCAAGTACCAAGCACAAGTACCAAGTACAAAGGGGCCAGTACAAGTACAAGTACAAGTAAAAGTACTTTATATAGAAAAGCTTTGCAAGTACAAGTACAAGTACAAGTACTCAAAAATGTACTTAAGATACAAGTACTCAAGACCAATACTTTGTACTGAACCCAACCCTTGATATTATATATAGTATGATATATATACTAATATAATAATATAATCTAACATATATTATATAACCTATATAGCCATTCCTCCACCCCTATAATAACTATATAAAGAGGCGTATTTATTATATATAATATATATAGACGAAGAAGAGAGAAGAAGAGAGGAAGAGAGAAGAGAGAGCGGAGAGAGAGAGAGTATTCCTCACAAGTTCTTTTTTTACTTCCACTGGAATGGTTAATAAAGAAAACGAAACTATTGTGTTCACGTGGCATTCTCGTAATTTTTCATTCGTACAGAAAGGTAATAATGTCTGCTGCCATATATATTATTTATACGAAGATTATGAAAAATCTATGTAAGCCGATAGCTTAAGAATCTTTACTCTTAAGAACAGTATGACGTAGGAAGGCAAATTTCCAAAGGAATTAGTTATTATTATTGCTATTGCTAATGTAGTTATGTTTTTTTTTTCTTTAAATTATATTTTATAAATCAGTATCTTTCTTTTCACTTTTCAAATAAAATGGTAATAGTTTAGTTAACTTTACCAATTAATTTTATTTTATCAAAAAAGACTCAAAAATTAGGTAAGAGCTACTGCATACCCTACACTACCCTCTGTATATGCACGCTGAATATTTATTGATGAGTGAGATATTATTATTATAATTTCAGTCTAATATAATATGATCAGCGTTTAACGCTTAGGTATATATATATAATAGGTACTAAATATTTATGCATAGCTATTATTAGTATATATGCTAATATGAGTAATATAAGTATATATAGATTATATATTATATTAGTGACTCACTTTATATTGATTTAGTTTAATATATTATTTTACATTATTTAGTATATATTATATTAGTACGTTTAATTTTCTTATTATATAGAGATATATATCTAATTATATATATATTTAATCTACATATATAAATATATAAATATTAATACTAATATTTTTTTATTATATATATATATATAGTTCATATAATATATATATATATATGTATTATTATTTTTATTACTTTTATAATCTATGTCTTTATATAAATTGTTTATAGCATTGGGTGAATAAGTTAAATGATCAGTCTTAGTTTATATATAATATATATATATTTATATATATATAATAATATATAAGATATATAACTACTATATATGGGGCTCAGCTTATTGTGGGGCGCGCGGGTTACTAATTTTATGCATTTTGCTTTTGGGGGTCGTGGAGACTTACAGGTTGTGGATGATAACTCATCTGTACTTGGGGTTTCTTTAGTTTTAAAAAAATAATAATCAAACCTATAAACAATTTCGACAAAAGGCCATATTTATTTTTTAAACGAGCCTAACGTATTTAAAGGTCTTAAAATATGCGCACTTCCTCTCCTCTAATACTTAAATTCTATTAACAATAGTTTTTTCTCTTCTCTCTCTCTTTACATTTCTCTGAAATCATCACCCTCTTAAACGATTCTTAATTTATGTTTCATAGAGGCTACTGTGAAAATTTTTTATTTTTGCATTCCGAGCTCCCCTACCAAGTATCGTTAAGTAACTTTTTACCATATTATATATATAATAATTATTATATATATATATATATATATATATATATATATATATATATATTATATTATATATAATTATATATTATTTAATATATATATTATTAATTATTATATATACTATATATATAATATTATTAATATATATTTAACATATATATTATATTATATTAATAGATTAATATATATATATATAATATAATTATATATATAATATATATATTATATATATATATAATATATATATATATATATATATATATATATATATATATTAATATATAATTATTTTAATATATATTACTATATATATATATATAATATATATAATTTATTTATATATTAATATATAGTTATATATTATTATATATATAAATATATATATATATATAATTAATATATATATATGGTGTGTATATTATAATATATATATAATATATTATATATAATATTATATATATTCAAGGCTTGGGTTCAAGTACAAGTAATTGTACTTGTACTTTACTTAAGTACATTTTTTGGAGTACTTGTAATTGTACTCATGGCAGTTTCTAAAAACATGTGTACTTATTACTACGGTACTTGTATTTGAGCTTTTGTACTTTGGTACTCGTGCTTGTAGCTTGCAAAGTACTTTGGCATTTTTATTAACTTGCCGAGTATTTTTTTATTTTCTTTTTATTCATTTTTCTACGTGTGAATGTTATTGTTAACTTATATGTCTATTGATTTAATAAATTCATATTATGAATATAAAAGTAAGTATGTCATATATATATTATAATATATATTTATATTATATATATATATATATATAGATATATATATTAATATATATATATATATTATTAATTATATATAGTTAAATATAAATTACATACCCCTATAAAATTAGTATATATATATTATATATATCTCACTCCAATGTTGATTAGGTGTCAAGTCAACCACCTGTTTTTCGGATCTGGACCCTAGTTCCCCAAGGACTGAGTAATGGTGCGTATCATGGCACCGGAAAACAGAAGTAGTAGCAAGGAATATAGACACAAGTTTTAAAAGAAACGCCCAGCCTTACCTCCCCATTTATACCTATTAGTGAGAACCCGCCGCAGTCAGAAAATCCACCTGAGAGCTTCACAGGACTGAGGACCCTCATTACAGCATCTCGCCAATGTGGGGTTCATTTCCTTGGCCCAGTGGGCACACAACCATTATTACTCTCACAAACCCTTTGCGCATCACTTCTATTTATGCAGCCTTTTCTTCTCGCCCATCTGCCAAACTCACATGTTCATCCTCCAGACAATTCGTGTTTGCTGACTCAATCCACTTTTTTCTTCGTCTCTCCCCACGCCAGAGGTCGGATTCCAACACACTTACCCCCAACATATACCTCGCACCCTTAATCCAAATAACCGACGTACCCCATACGCTCTCACCACTATGAAGCCAAAACATGCTCGAAGGACAACAGTATTACCTTATTTCCATTATATTCATTATTCTATCCCTTTTTTCACACCATGAAGCACACCTCTGTAATATTGTTTCATTCCTATTGTTACTCAAATTCTTCTCACACCTAACAGCCCCTATCGTAATTATGTCCAATTACTATCCTGATGTGTGACACATTTGTATTTTAGGATCTATGTCCTTCTGTAGTTCTCTCAGCACCATAAGTCTCCACTACTATCACATGTAACACAGGGTACAGACATACCCTCACGTAAGACCCTAGCGCATCCAAGACCTTAGTCTCTGTACACCCACGGGGATTTAGTTGCAACCAGACGGGTTCACGGTTCATTCAGAACCTGCAAATACTTGGCAGGCACAAGGCATTAAATGGACCCTTTATCGTCCAAACAACATTGAGATATTTTATGATATTTAAACTCCAGACTCAATCACTTATTTCCATCTGCTCAACATTAAACTTCAACCTCAGAGGACTGTTCTCACTCCATACAAACTACTAACCTTTACTTTTAATCTACGTTACTTTTCAAAACCCATCCTTTTAACACACTGAACAAATCTCTTAACAATACTCTGAAACTATACAGTCAGTTTCATTGTTAAAAAAACTTTTATTATTTTAATTATATTATTATTTTATTATTATTATTATTAATTATATTATAATATATATATATATACTATATTTATATATATTATAATATATATATATATTATATATATTATATATTATATATATATATATATATATATTATATATATTAATTATTATAATATATGTTATATATATATATATATAAATATAGGCGAGATGGTGATTCATGATTTGAAGTTGTATAACAAAGCGTTTTGTATGAGAGGGTAATAGTTCGAGGAACTTCTATAGGAGAGCAATAATTAGTTACGTTATATAAGGGTAAGGGGGTAAAAATATGGTAACTGTAAGTATTATAGGGGTAATTAGTCTTATTGAGTAGTATGTAGGGTAAATATATCGCTGGATATTTGTTGAAAGGGTGCTTCGATATGAACTGAAAGAACTGATTTGGGGAAGAACAATGGATGTGTTATATAATTTGTAGAGATGTGTGGATCTAATCTGCATACATCAAAACAAATATAATTAGATAATGGTGAGGAGAAGAATAATTGTATTTTAGGATTTATTGATTTTGAAACAGGCGTATGATGGGATTAATAAGAAGGCTCTATGGCAGGTGTTAGTGATATGGGGTTGGTGGTAAGTTACTGAATGGAATCAAAAGTATTGTCATGACGATAAGCGAATGCGTGTGTATAGAATAAATAGTCTCGAAATGTGATGTGGTTTAAATTATCTCAAGCTTGTGAAATTAATTCTTTAAAAACTTCAACTTCTAACAAATCTCCCTGCTCTAAAACTACTTCAAACTTTTGCCTATCTTTTCTACGGATTCTTCCCTCTCTCCTGATTGAACGAATATAAACCACCTTGGCCTTTATTGAACATATAAAACAACAAATAAATGTTCTATGATGGAAACCTCACATCTCAGCAATGCGTCTTGCTATGGCTATATATGGACCTCAAAGAAACTGGGAGTTCTGTTTAGATTGCGAGATTTTGTTTTTCCTTTCTCAAGTTTCTTCCAGGCTATACAAATACGGCCTCATCGTCCTTTATTATGGTAAAACTGCTCTCATATTCATGGGTAGTGGCTCTTGTTCTCACCCGGTACTTTTAGAGACAGATGGTCGAGTCAAAAGCCAAAAGACTTATATTAAAACTGTCCTTGTTACTTTCCAGTTTATAGTGACCCTCATCTAATTTCTATAGGTTTACCGCATCGGCCAGGGTGCTCCGATCGACCTGGTCACTGCGTACCAACCACTTTACGACGCACCTTAAGAACACTACTAGGGGTGCTGTGTTGCGCATAAGTTTTGTGTGTGAATATGTGATAAACTCCTAGACTAGTTCGTCTTGCACGTGATGGCTTTCTTATCTATTCACTGAACTCGACTCTCGGATCTGTTGTGAATTCTATTTGCACATCTGCTGTTAGTTTCCTGCTTATTTAATCTCTTCTCACTTTCAGGCCTGCGTCATGTTGACTCATCCTGCGTAATTTGCTCGTTAAAGTGTTTAACTTTCTTGAGCGTAGTGCACACCCCATCCTTGAATAGGGCTCCTGCCCGTGAGTGACAACTGTAAAAAATAAAAAAAAAAAAATAAAAAACAATTAACGGGGAGTGAGACCAGGGATGTATATTGTATATGGTCTCCTTGGCTCGATCCAATCTGTATATTGAATGAGGTAATTGAAAGCCGTATTTAGACTAAGTGTACAGTGTGACAATAAATTCTTTGATGTTCAAGTGTGTATAGAATTATGGATTGAGAAGGTTAAAGAGAGTTGGGAAGGGTATTCCCTAGTCTATTTATATGAGGTTATGATTTTTTTAATTGTCTTGTTTTTATAATAAAACTTGCTACAGTTTACATGTGGCGAATCTGATAATGAGTTTGAGTAGGACATGGTAGAGAGACTTATTATATTCGATATAGTTTAAGTATATAATAAAGAGAACTTCTTTTTTCTGTATGATGGATTTGTACACCGGAAAAGTAGTTATTCACAATAACGGATAGAATTATAAGAGTAAGGTTATGGTTATGAGTTCATTACAGCCCTCACTACTACGTGTTTCATTAATCCTGTGAAGTTATGATTTAGATAAGATGATGATAGCCTGGTAAAACTCAGATCTTGAAGTGTAACTAAATAGTTTAAGAGGATATGTGTGTGTGTGATGAAAAGAGTAAGTGAGAGTGTAACAGGAGAATAAGATGTCAGGATTGATAGTTTGAAGGGTTTGAATTAATGTTATGGAATTAGATATCCGAGTTGTGTGAATGACACTATAGATTGTTAAGCTGGGCTCTGTTTATTTAAAAAGCAGTGCTAATTTTAAAAACTAAATAATCGTTTATTGTAAATATAAAGTGGGGTAGTCACAACAGCCTATGAGTCACTTAGTGACTATGAGGATCTTATTTTATTTGAAGCAAATATGTTAGCTTATCCTGTGTTAACTGTATAGTTCAGTATATAGTATAGTGGTAAACTAATAGGGTGAGGAATAGAATTAGAGAGGATATATCTTAAAGTTACAATGTGTTTCAATGATATATATA
>JABUQX010033783.1:0-14805 GCA_015478945.1 Trachelipus rathkii | reverse complement strand
CTGATGTACTTCGTTCAGTTTCAGATTGGTGTTTAACCGTTTTCGCATTTATCGTGAGAAACGCTTTCGCGTTTTCGTGCCACGCTAAATATATATATGCCTTAGCAGCCTTAGCCCAACATGTAGTATATGCTGTTTGCAGTAGCCGCCTTAGCCATATGTATATATATGTATGCGCCAGCAGCAGCAACCTTAGCCAACACTGTACGCAGCAACGCTGCTATACCAATAATGCGCCCAGCCAACGCCTTATAGTATAGCAACTAACAGCAACAGCCTTATATTAGCTATATAACATGTATTGTATGTATAGCCATATCAGCAACAGCAGCCATAATATGTAGCCAGCCATATGGCCAGCCAGCAGCAACCAGCGCCATATGCATATGTATCCCGCCACTGCTGCTCAGCGCAACGCATAGCCAGCCAGCCAGCATATGGCTAACGCATATGGCAGCCAACGCGCCCAGCCAGCAGCCAGCCAATGACGCTCTCCCAGTAACCTTGCCCAGTGTATGGCAATATGCCCAGTGGCGCGCTCCAGCAACGCTGCTGCTGCTCAACCAGCAACCCAGCCAGCACCAATGTAGCACCTTCAGCCAATAACAGCAGCTAGCCCAGTAGCATATGTATAATAACAGTGAGACTTATGTATGTATGTGTATAACTATACCATAACCTTAGCAACTAGCCAGCCAGCCTTGCCCAGCACTGTACCTGGCAGCCAGCCAGCATAACACCCATATATATATGCCTTAACCAGCCCATAACCTTTGCCACCTTGCTGTGTGGCCAATGCCAGTAATGCATGTATGTACATGCAATGTATGGCATGTGTGTGTGTAGTAATATGTAGCCAACCCAATAATAGCAGCATCGCTGCTCATGCTGCTGCTGCTGCCCAGCAGCAGCAGCCTTGCTGCGCCAGTAGCCCAGCCCAGCCAGCAACAGCATGTAGCCAGTAACAGCCAGCGCGCCAGCCTTAGCCAGCAATAGCCTGTAATATGTATAACAACCATATGCCAGCCAGCCACCTTAGCAATGTGCGCTGGCTTTAACCATATGTATATGCATATAAGCACCCATATATTGCTTAGCATGCTTGTATGTAGCCAGCCAGCCAGCAATAGCCCTTGCCCAGCCAACATGGCACCAACGTAATATGCCCAGCCAGTAATATAGCAACTGCTGTGTAGCCAGCCTTATATCTTGTATACCAACAGCGCTATCTGTATATGTAAATATATTCCTTTATTGTCATTGATAGCGCTGCTGCTATTATTGGTATATATTCGTAAATATTTTTATGTAAAATTGTTTTGCAACTTATAAATTCGTTTTTAAATTACAATTTGGATATAAAAATGGAATCGTTGATAATCGCAAAAAAAAAAAAAAAATAAATAAAAAATAAAACAATAACTCATTTTTAACAAAACTCCCGTCATATGGTTGATCTAATGCGCAATTTTCCATGGATTACTAGTTCGAACACGAACGAAAAAAAGTTTTTTTTTCCAGAGCTTTATTTTTATTCAAATACATGCTTAAGATATATTCAAATCTGTTATAAAAAAAACTGTTTACCATTTATACATTAAATGTTTCAGATAGAGGCCCACATTTTGGAGGTGAATTCTTCACAATTACAAAAAATGGTGTAAAATAATTTTGTAAAATGAACTCTATTTACATACGATCAATATATTTTTAAAAAGCAATTTAGCAATATATTCCTTGTTTTGTACTAGAATATGTACTAGAATCTTTGAAAAGTATCAGAATTCATCATGAGATAAGTTTAGGCATACGGCATCGACGATCCCGTATAGATTAGGTGTTGGTTTAGGACCTTCCTAAATCAAGTTATACGTTTTTGTTAGTATACACATACTAAATATCTATAATGGCAACAGGTGCAGCCCACCTGAACTAGGAGGGAAACCTACACGGTCTAACTATTTGGATCGTCATTACCGTAGACCCTAACCTATCTAGATGGATCGTCGAAGCCGTAGGAACTAAACCTATCCCTAGATGGACCCGTTGCGTAAAGTAGACCTAACCTAAATAGGAACTTGTCCTTTAAAAGGAAGTTAACCGATATATAACGAACGATGTAATCGATTTTCCGATTATTTCAAGCAATAAGAGAGCGCGTCAGATTACCAAAACATTTTTAATAGGGAATACCCAAGATTAAATCGCAAGATGGAAAGAAGTCAGGGTCTCTCGACCTCAGCAGAGACGACGGGCCACCGTCGACCGCAAAAATTTAAATTCAAAGTGAAAAGGCAGCTTTGGCAACTCTGCGCTCTTTCTATTGGGTTTTAGCTAACACGTCAACTGCAGGGTTCCACACTTAGCGTTCGGCGATTTTCGATATAATGATAACCTGTAGCGGCACCGCTTAAGGGTAGTGCCTAAATAGTTGTTTATATATTGCTTATATATCCATATATATATAACCTTATATACTGCTTGCTGCTGCTCTTAACCATATATAGCAACATGCTATTATATACTGCTCTTATATATATATATATAATCTGTATCTACCTAACCACACTTTATCTAACCTAAACTTAAAGGGGGTACAGTTGAACCTAACATATACGGATACACGCACTTTGCACAGCAATGCAACCTAACCTATGCATTTACGTTGCACAGCAATGCAACTAACCGAGATAGTTCACGTTTGCACAGGAATGATTGTGAACGTCTTTATTTTGATAACAAGTAAACATTTAATAATACTTAAGTTTAATAAATAATCAACTCACGACTTATGGATAATTCGTGCTATACCTTCCAGGAAATGTTCAAATCTGTCATCTTTTAGGGATCTTTTTATATTTGACCTACAAAATTAAAGAAATGTATTAAAACCACCTATATTATTATAATATATATATATATATATATATATATATATACTGCTCTTTATACCAGAGAAAAACCTGCTGTATATATATATATATATATACTGCCTGCCTGCTCTATGCTGCCCTACTTGCTGCTGTATATATATTAATTTAAATAAGTTCTTACGTCTTAAATTTAAAAAAGTATATGAAGACCTCATTTGGCCCTTAATTTCTTGTCAAAGTAATTTATAACGTTAGTATAAAGTATAAATTATACGTTGTAGTTATTTTTAGAAATTTCAAATAATATATAAATATTCATTTACAAATTAATTGCATTGACACAAACACATCCTATCCCTACAAGTTCTTAAATAGAAAAAAAATTTGCCGCATAAAAATATACCATTGGAATGGGGATTCACATTTTTTAGTATTACAATAAAATTTAAATGTCTCGAATTTTCGTTATACAAGAGTGAGAATGAAATTTTTCGCAAATTTTTACTTGTAAACTTAAATTAAAACACTGAAAGAAGGCTGGTAGAGTCGAATAATCATTACAAATATCATAAAAATCATAAATTCATATTTAAAAAATTAAGTAAATAAATCTTTATTTAACTTTCACTCATTCTTACAAAGAATAACTTCTCTCTGTGTCTCTAAACCTTAACAATTTTATTATATATTGTTTTTATAATTATATCGATATATCCATGGCTCGATATATCAATCTATGAAACACTAAGAATATCAAGGTCAGACGAAGATTTGATACACCCTTATATATATACCATATATATATATATATATGCTGCATAATATCTGAGTACTCTAATGCAACAGCCCAACCCTTCTTCAGCATATAGTATATATATATATGCTGCTGCTGCTATATATATATATATAGCATATATGCTTATATAACAACGCAACTTATGCCGCTGCTACATATGCGCCTAACTGCTATATAACTATACTAACTATATATATAATTTCGTTTGCGCTATATTAATTTTCTACTTTTTTATCATATCTGTTAAAAATGTTTCCATTGTTACCAAGAACATGCGCGTTTTTTTTCTGTTTACGATATCACTACTATATGATCTGCAATGAATTTCAGTGGTAACGGACATGATTCAAGAATATTTGAAATTCTTTAAATAATTTTTAAAAATCACATTTATGTTAAATATTTTTTTCAAAAATGAAACATCGGAGTACGACACTTACAGAAAAACAAATTATATTTGGAATCAGCGTATAAAGCTTAACAAAAATGTAAAAAAATTATATATATATATATATATATATAATATATAACTCATATATATATAATATATATCTATAACTTTTACCTTATATATATATGCCAGCTGCTTTAGTTAGACACTGCCTGCTGCTGCGACCAGGAGCTCCGAGCCAACCGGGGACAGAGGGGACGTTTTCCATACCGGCCAGGCGAGGCTGGAACCCCACGGCTTTTTAAATACCAAGAAACGGGGTTCGGAGATCCTTCGGAGCGGAGGAAATAGTCCTACCCTGTCGTTCCCCGGAAGGCTGAGAGACCCCGACTCCTGCCATCTTTGCGGTTTACCCTTGTTTATTCCTTTAGTTTGAAAACACCAGAAAAAAATAGAAACAAAATATTACTAAAAAATTACTTTTATAAAAAATTAGTTAAAATATTTCGAACTTTCGAAGCATGTCCGTTACCACAAATTCATTGTTAATATCATATATTAGCAATATATTAAAAAAAAAAATAAAACTGACGGAGTCGTAAAACGGAAAAGGTCCTATATTTTTTGAATCATGTCCGTTACCACTGAAATTGATTGTTAGGATCATATACTAGAATAAAAAAAAAATCAAAACTGACGGAGTCGTAAAACAGAAAAGGTCCAAAATGTTTTCACAAATTTATTTATTTACGTAAAGTACATTTTGTCTATACAATCGAATCTGTGATAATCGTAAAAAATTATCGATTATCGTGGAAATGTTAATGAAATCGATAAATGGGAAAAATACATCGATAGTGTTATCCCTATAAAAACTAGAAATTAGTCTAAAAATTTAGAGCTATTTTTTATATTTTTCTTGAAAATAGACAAAACGTAAGCAAATCTAAAAAAAAACAAATAATTTGTTGATACCATTTTTTTACATTAAATGTTTATGGATTTAATACAGACTTCGCCTACTTTGGACTGATGAATTCTCCATAAGTATCATATTTATTTACGTAAATTTAGTCTGTTTAATCGAATTGTTGATAATCGTACAAAATTATCGATTATCGAAAAATGAAATCGATATATCAAAACTTGGAACATTCCTGTAAAAACTAGAAAACTAAAATTTATCGAAATGTTATTTTAAAATTTTCTTTAAACTTTATACAAAAAATATGCAAAAATCAATATAAACTTTAAATTTAAAAATTTTTAAATTAAGTTTATAGTTTAGGTTCAGCAGGTTCTAAAAAAATCTATACTTTTTTTAAAATCAATTGATGTTTTGATATTCCTAGAAGCAACATTGCAAATGTTAAAAAATTGCAAATTTACTATATTTTTATAAGCAACATTATTCATTGTTTATATATATTTCTTTTTACGTTCGAAAAATCTGTAAGGTTATTATGAAAAGTTTGGTTAGGTAGACAGATTTACCGTGTATAATTAACAAAACGGTAATTGTTACCCAGAGGGTTGTCACCCCCGATTTTTATGAAAATCACAATATATACTCCAAAAAAAAATAATAATGAGAATAATAATTGTATTTAGTGATAAGTCTTTTGGAAAAAAGTTGCAGCCTTTCAAAGTTGTTAAAAACTATATTTCAATATTGATCGATCCAGATTAGGTCTCATTTCAAGCCCTCTAAGTCAGGTTATGTTTTGTTAGGTATACACAGAGAAAATCTATGTAGAATTAACAAATCTTATCATAACCTGAACTAGGATGGCCCCTAAAAACAGCTTACAGGAGCCGCAATTTTTATTATAAGGAGTCTATGGGAAAATTTAAAACTTTCAGAGGCTGTAACTTTTCCTAGAGAGACTGCCGATTTTCGTTTTCACTATCTTCATTATTATTTTTATAGAGTATATCCTGTGATTTTCAAATTTTTTTTTTTTTTTTTAATAACGAATCCTGAGGTTTTTTACAACTTTGAGAGGCTGTAACCTTTTTTTCCTAAGGAGAGCGACGATTTTCGTTTTCACTATTCTTTTTAGAGTATGTCCTGTGATTTTCATAAAAATCGGGGGTGACAACCCTCTTGGTAACAATTCCCAACAAAACTTATCATAACCTAAACTTAATGGGTCCTAAACCGAATTTAAACAAATATTTTTTGGTAGATTAATTAAATTTATATACGAGAGGTTTGGCACACTTTTAGAACTTTTACATGGGGACGAAAAATGTAAAAACTCCGATCGGGAAAAAAATCAAAATTTCGTCAATCTGTCGAACTGAATAGTTTAATACAGTATTTACATAAATCCGAGTCAATAGTTTTCCACAATTACCAATTTTTTTTTATTTATTTAAACATATCAATAACTAAACAATAAGAAAGCAAAAATTTCACAAAGAAAAATGTACTTTCTTTTTCAATTCCCGACCATAAAATGAGCCATAAAAAATTTTATATCTTTAAAACACTGGCTCGCTATCCTGAAAAGGTAGTAGTAGACTATAGAGAATCTAAGGAAGTATAGATGGCCGTGGAATTGGAATGGGCTCGGTAATGTCTAGACGAACAAAGTCGATTAACATTCGCAAACGGGTAAAATATTTTAATGAAAAATACTGAAATTTGGTTTTAAATCTCTAACCAATTAACAGGTACTAAGCACTTTATTTTCAGAAATAAATCGTTTGCTTGACTCAAAAGTAATGCTAACAATCGAGCTTGGAAACGAAAACTTAATAGTTATATATCAACGAAGATATAAATCCTACTATAGCAAGTTCAGAAAATTCTTGGAAATTGTGATAGCTTTGCATAAATAATAATAATAGTAAGAAAAAATAATATATTAATAATCAATAATGAAACAACATATGATATTAAATATGATGAGATAGACCACCAAGATTTTGTTGGTTGACGAATTTAATTAAATAATGTATATTCAATAACTTAGACCTCTCGGAGAATAACCGTAGAGTGAATAAGACTCACAAGTGAATGCAAAATAATTAATAGGAATTAATAATTTAAATATTATAAGATGCAAAAATGTAATACCTAAAACCATAAGTAAAAATAGTTACTCTGAATTAGATACAATGCCAGTGGAGTAAATAAAAAAATAATAAACTAATTACGACTCGGGTAATACAAATGACCTTTGATTATAAATAATAATTCAAATGAGCTAGACATACATAATCTAGAGATACATGGGAAATCATTATCATTCGAGAGATATTAGATAACTAAAAAAAATTATGCCCTCTGCTCGTGCTTTCTTTGTATAATAAGACGTCTTATCATATTGTGCATGAGTATTGATTTCCTCGCTTATATGTATCTCACCGAATAACATAACTAATGAAGTGTATTAAAGTCATAACAACTGATATTTAGTAGCACATATCGTACCATATGTCTGACTATAGCTTATTTTATCTCTATTACTATCGAAAGAGTATCCCTAAATTTTGAGGTACATTTATATACACACTCCTAGCCTTAGAATAGCTAACTCTCTCGATAGGCACAGCATATTATAATAACAACAAGTATTGTGAGCCCTATATATATACTTTATATATATAATTAATGGAAATAAGATCATTAGGAGATGGCCTTAGAGATAGAGTATGATCAAACGTATATAGTGTATATATATATATATATATATATAAGCAACAAGGTAATTATAATTCATGGTAAGTTGTATTTATAGTGATAAAGTAGCTAATTATTGATGAGAAATAAATACTAGTAGTAGTAATATAGTTAATTAATAGTATTGTTAGTAGTGATTTCTCAGAGGAGACTATGACACAATATCTACAAAAATTATACTATATCTATTGATAATAACTATGATATCAATAATCCAAAGCCAATACGGGAGACCCAGGAAGAATAATATAAGAAATTTTGAAGAAGATGACATCTTGATATAAGAAAAGCATTCCTTCAGTAATAGGTTTGTTAATATTTTGGAATGGTTTCCCACAGGAGGTTGTTTGAGAATGACTCGATTGCAACATTTTAAGATAATGGATTGGATAGGTAAATATTGAAACAAAAATATACGATGCTAATTGAAAGTTTTTAGTGTTTATAATAATGTTAGACTGCATGTTAATGTGACCATAACTTAGCTTTTAAGGTATGTGGATTGAAGTTGAACATATATCATTTTTTTTTTTTACTAAGCCAAATGTAAGATGGGATTTTTAAATGTTACAGCAAATTTGACACACGCCCCTCGGGCTTGACTTTGAGGATTTGCATGAGTCATATATGTGGTTAGCAGGTTGGACTGTTACAGTATACTCGATAGGCCCTACGATGGGCTTCTTATGTGTACATTATTTCTAATGTTTTACTATCTGTTTTATTCATTACTGTCTTATTATTCTAATGTTTATAATTATATGCACTCCAAATAATTAAGAAAGAATTATTAAAAAGCGCATTGGCCCCCTCTAGAATGTCCCCATCATTCCATAATAATTAAAAAATAAGAATAATAATTCAGAATCCGGACGTATGGCCTATCTAGACTGTCCCAGTCAACCATAATAATTAATAATTTAAGAATTAATAATTAAAGAAGCCCACATTAACCTCACTCTAGAATGGGAGTTTTTTTTCCTGATCTAAAATCCAAATTAATAAACAAGGATAATTACTATAGAATCCTCGACTATAATGCGTCTCTATATTTAGACGTCCCAAGTTCAATCAATAAAAATTTAATAATTTAAGAAAGCCTCAATCCCCCTCACTCTCTACAATGTCCCAGTCAACCCATAATAAATAATAAATAAGAATAATCCTTAAAAAGCCGCATTGGCCTATCTAGACTGTCCCAGTCAACCAATAATAGTTAATAATTAAGAATAATAGGAAGTAAGACCGCATTATGACACCTCTAGAATTGTCCCAGATCAAACTTTAACATTAACTAAAATAGAATAATAAACTTAAAGAAGGCCGCATAAGGTCTTATAGAGCTGTCCCTAGTCGATCTAATTAAAAATAATAAATTAAGTAAGCAGTCTAGTGGACCCCTTTAGAAATGTCCCAGTCTAAACCCATAAAAAATTAAGAATTAAGAATATTTTTAATTAATAATTAATGTAATTAATGAAATAACAATATTAATAAATTAAGAAGCCCATGGGCCTACCTTGACTGTCCCAGTACCCCCTGCAACCAACAATAATTAATAAACCAAATTGGTGGATTTTTAGCTCCAGCAACTTGACCAACCCTAGGGTGCTTTGTGGATTTGCATTAGCATGTTTGGTTATTTGGTTGACTGGGACAGTTCAGGTAGTTCCATGGGCTTCTTACTGTCTCTAAATTTCTAATGATCTTAATGTTCTGAAAAGGCTAATTAAAGGTAGCTGGGCATTAAATAAATCGCATGTTGATTTACAAAGCAAGGAAGTTGTAAGTAAACTTTATAAAATAGCTAAGTTAGGCCAAGTATTAGAGTATTGTTCACAATTTGGGCCTCTTATTTAAAGAAAGACTAGAGAGAGTTCAACGTAGGGCAACGCTATAGAGCAACACAAGGATGATTCTGGGTTTGAGCGGTAAGAGCTATTGAGGCGAGGCCTGAGGGAGTTGGAATGTTTTCTTAGTAGTATGGCGATTTCTGAAGAGGGGACATGATACAACGTCTACAAAATATTTATACATTCTATTGATAATGCAGGATCAATAATTCTTCATAATAAGTCATTAAGACGGGAGACCGGGGGCTATTATACATAATAAGAAAAATTTTATGAAGAAGAAAAGCAATGCCAATATTAGATTTATTAAGAAAGTACATCTTTCATTAAATAGGGTTGGAATGGTTTCCCACGGAGGTTGTTGAGTTGTTAGTAGTAGGGATGGAGGATATTTGCACCCCCCGCGTCCATTTTTGTACCACCCGATTTTTCCCTGCCCTTGTACCATTTTTGACCTTGATCCTTTTTTGGCCTTACTTTTTGGACCTTGAACTTTTTTGGCTCACTTTGTCTAGCAGGCCCCTTCTTCGAAGGGGCTCGCTAGACGGATAATACGAAGCATCGTCGTACGTAGTCCCCCCTATTTTTTGGCCCCTTTAGGGGCTTATCCCCATTTTTGTTATGTTTATGGCCTTGATATTTTCGTGTTGGCCTTGGATATTTCGACCTATTGAGACGGTATCAATGGACTGAAAATTGCACCATCTTAATAGGTCATTGGAAGGGATTAAGTGGTCATAAATTGAACTCCTTCAAGTACCTTGTCACCTTGCCTTCTTGGTATAGGTATCTGTGCTAATAATAGAGGTTCATGTAGTATCTGACCTTTTGAGATTGTCTCATTAACTTATCCACCTCGCATAGGTCTTCACACAAACCACACACATCATACGCTAGGCTAACTTAACACACACACACAAACACATGCTAGAGCTACTTTATTACACACTACACACACGAACAATCCCACCTCCACCCGTGGGGCTTTTTCCTCTTTAAGGGTAGGCTAAAATACATTATACACACATACATCCACCCATACACTTACACTTACACTCACCCCTACACCTACACACACACTCACCATAGACACTTATACACTTACAGAACACTTTTATAACAAATCACTATGTCCTCTTACTCACTACCTACATACACTTATTTAGGCACTATATACACACAGTACACTTAATGAACACTAATTTATACCAACCACAGTTCCACATATGACAAACTTAAATAACGACCACATATACACCTCACTAGTACCACTTACAACTCAACGATAGACACTATACACTCACCCATAGTCACTTACACTTACCCATGAGGGCATTCTTACCCACTCGCACCATACTGACAACTTTTATACACACAATCATCATACCTCACACAGCACTCCACAATACATTACACACTATGACACTTATACGCACTTAAATAAATACCACATCACACACCCACTTACAACTTATACACACATTCCACTATGACACTTACACCACCCATAGACAGACTAACATCACTTATCAGAAGTTACATCTATAAATACAGCTACTGGATGCTACAACTTTGATGGAGCTCAACTTTGGATGTGCTTCAACTTTGATCTGGACTCAATCTTTTGATGGCTCAACTTTTATGGCTCAACTTTAATATACTATCTTGATGGATACATCTTTGAGGCGTGGAACCTATTCTTGATCGTTCATCTTTGAAGCTCGGTCACCACCACATTGATACGATCAATCTCTTAGATGACTCCCACTCCTTTGTCGTTTCATCTTTTGAATGACTCTAGATTTATATTGATGGTTTCAGTACATTTTGATTGATTCAGTACATTTGATGGCTCACCAATCACCGTAAGAGTATCTATTAGTGTTCTATTAGTGGTCTATGAGTATTAGATGAGTTGCCAGCCGTGTAAGTGCCAGGTGGAGTGCCAGGCTGACTTGCCAATGCATTGAAAAATGAGCTGCCAAGTGAGTGCCAATGAGTGCCAAGTGAGTGCCACATAGTGCCAACTGAGTTGCCACTTTTTTTCAATGACCTTTTCTAGCCTCCCATTAAGTCCGTGAGAATAGCCCTTAATTATGGTGGTGTCTACCCCGGCTACGGTGATAAGGTCATGAGGAACACCTCGGTGATATGTTAGCAAGTTGGATAGAGCTTACGCGTACTCCAGCTGATTCCCGTCCTTTTCTAACACTTTAAGCCTATATATATATATATATTATATATATATATATATATATATATATATAATATATATATATATATATATATATAATATATATAATATATTATATTATATTATATATAGTAATATATATTACTTACACACACACATGCCTAGATACATACACTTACACTCACACCCAGATACACTCTCACTCACACACACACCACACACACTCACACACGATACACACTACACTTACGCTTACACAACTACATCCCATCTTATCACTTTGGACCATAGGCTCTAACACACTTACACTCACCATAAACACTTACACTTAACATACATACACACTAGACACTTATAAGCACTTACCATTCGCCAAATATTAGGATCACTTACACTAGCCCCTATACACTTACACTCACACACACAGATACATTTACACTTACCCACCCAACCACTCGATATTTTGATGCCTCAAACTTTGATGCTCCAGCGATTGCACCTGCCTCCAATGTGTATGAAACCTTTTGAAGCATTGATGCATTTTTCTAACCTTTCTAACCTTTTTTCTACCCTACATCATAAACAGAGCTAATACTACTGATGTCTTCCCCTAGGTCATAATTCGGCGCCCAAACACCCACCCGGGACGCCAGCATGCGCCCTCGCGCAAAGATTAGTCAACCCCGCCACCCGCAGTTTGCGGACCCGGCCGGCGTCCCCGCCCGCCGCGTGCCGCCCGCAGGCCCATATCCCCGCCGTACCGCCCCGCCGGTGCGGCTCGCCGTCAAGAGGCTCAGCAAATATTTCGCCCGCGCGGAATAGAAAACCCTATAGTATTAAACTATGACGTCATTCACTCACCTCTCATTGTCCAACTAAACAGTTTTATTGAAAACATTTCGGCGCAACCTAAAACTGTAACTCATTACGGACCTATTATTTAACACATCATGTCTATTTATACCTCAACATTATTTTTTCTTTTTATCATCTCTTTTAACTAATACTTTTTAATTTAGTGAAAATTTTTATAACAAAACTTTGATGTGTAAGAAGAAAAAGCCAGATTGCCTGATATATAAAAAGAATGAAACCTACAATTGTTACGAAAATTTTGAGAAAACTTATATATACTTTTCAGACCTTAAAGCAGTAAAATCATAAATCAATAAGGTTTACCTCAGCGACACAAAGGGAACCCATATATACTGCTTGTTGTTTATATACTGCTTTACTGCGCCCTTTAATCATGTTTTACTGCTTTAACCTCCATATGAGTTTTACTGCCCTTTAACTCACGTAACTTTATCTAACCAATTAAACATACCTTAAAGCGAGTGCTACACAATCAGTAAAATCAACTCGAAGGTCGTTACCCCTAGCAACACACGGCTTAGTATGTTTTTGTTGGTTACTGCTTTACTCTCAATTAACTCATGTCTCTTACGGTTTAACTCATGTCTTTGACTGCTATTACACTCAGCCTATGTCTTTTACTCCGCATTCTAACTCCATATATTTATAAATACATACCTTAAAGCAGTAAATCAGTAAATCAATTAGAGATGCTGCCTAGCAACAAAGGATTAGTATGCTTTTGTTTTACTGCTTTTAACTCTCTAACTCGTGTTTACTGCTTTAACTCATGTTTTACTGCTTTCAACTTATATGTTTTTACTGCTTAAACTCGTGTTTTACTGCTTTAACTCATAATGTTTTACTGCTTCATTAACTCATTATATTTGCTTAGTAAAAGAAATCTTGAAAGCAGTAAATCAGTAAATCGAATACGAGGTATTACCTAACAGACAAAGGAGTATTTAAGTAATGCTGCTTGTCTTGACCTGCATTTACTGCTATAACTACGTGTTTTACTGCTTTAACTCCTTATGTGTTTACTGCATTTCACACTCATATTGCTTTATGCTTTTACTGCCTTTAACTCATATGCTTTACTGGCCTTTAACTCATATATTTATAACATTATTTTAATACGTTATTAAATTTTAGTACATATTTATCATTTTTATTTATATTTTTAATATATTTTTCTTAATTATTTTATTTTATTTATTTATTATTATTCTTTTTTTTATTTATTTTATTTTATTTTTATTATTATAGAGAGTGAAGAATTACTGTTTTTTATAAATGTGGAATTATTTATTTAACACACACACACACACGTACACATACGCACAACACACACACACACACACACACACCACACACACAAACACCACCACACAAACACACACACACACCCGTTACGCTATTTAAAAACACCATGAAATACAATTTCATATATATGTATAATGAAACTATAATAATTTATTTAAAAAACATTTTATGTTTTAATTAAACATTAAGTACATTTATATTACTCTTTCGTAGAGCACCATAATATTTCCAAGATCTTCAAACCTTTTATAGGAATCAATCATTATCTTTGACAAAGAATTTTGATTATAACTGTTAAAATTTTTATGAGCCTTTTTTAGGACAATTCAAGTTTAAAATAATTTTTACTAATAATTATTTGTAATATTTTATTAATAAACATATATTTTGTTATGTTCCTATAACAGCCAATAAATCAGTAAATCAATGTAAAGAGAGCAAGGCCCTAGCAGCCCTCTACACCAAAGCTATGCCACGTTTTTGTTCATTGACTTACTGCTTTACATCATGTTTTAGTCATGGTAATAAGATATAAAAATAACTACAAAAATTTTTGTCTCTGCTAACATAACATGTATTTTATTAAAATCCATCAAAGATTTTATTTAAAAAATAACCAATTATCACTTACTTTAATATTATTCGTCAATGTTAACTAAAAAATATTTCAAGTTTTTTAAATAATTCGGACTTTTCTTATTATTATAATAATTATCTATCGGTAACATTGACAATCCAATCACGAGAAAACAACAACAACCTCGCATCGCTATAACAAGATACTGAAAACTGAGCTCTACTTCTCTCTGTTAAAAATGTGTTAAAT
>JABUQX010033781.1:22500-33954 GCA_015478945.1 Trachelipus rathkii | reverse complement strand
GTGTCGTTTTAATAATTGTGTCACTTAAACGTTGTCTTTCATCTTTCCATTTAAAATCAATATGATTTTCTAACGGATATATCCTATCTCTCCATTTTTCTTCTTTCTAAACTCTATCTATGGTAGATAGTAGTAAGATAAAGAGTGTTGGAGCGCATCAACATACAAAAAGAGAGATATCCTGCTACAGGGTCTAGAGGGTATTTGTCGAGTAAGTTTATTTTGAAGGGTACATATTTACTGTAGAATACAGATTTACCTGGTTTAAGCGATTTACGGTTTTTAAATTTAGGTTTTTAGATGTGGATGTCGCAAGGGGGTGGAATAATTTTATAACATGATTAATCACGTTTGTTCGTTTTTTCTTTTGTCTGGTTGTTTGTTTTGTGGTTTGCTGTATGTGACAAATGTAGCTGGACAGATGGTTGCACAGGCGTAGCGAAAACTCATTACTATCTTTGAACATTATAAATCTAAACATCCGTGGTGTTACTAATAGGCAATTTTTATCATTATATATTACTTCTGCAAATCAAGATGCCTTATTTTTACTTCAATCGCTGGCGGTCTAAACTCGGTGAGAGTCCTAAACCTTTTGCTCCTAGTTGAGACCCGATGGCTAGGGGAAAGTTGCGGGATCTCTAACTCGTTTATAGTCCAACTATAACTTTTATTCATAATTTCCGTCGACGGTTGGAAGATGTGCCACATATGATAAATTCAGTAAGAACACTCCTGTAACACGTCTTAAGCAATGCGTGCGATGCGTGCGTGAAGCCTCGATGTTCATGTGCCGGCTTAAAATCTTCTCCTATAGATAACTGACAAAGTGAATCGTGTGATTTCTGCTAACTGTTCTCCTACTCAGAAAAGATAGTTTACGCCTTTTTGGAATATTCTGTTCAAACTTCTTACAGACGACTGTGTATATCTTTGTCATCCACCGAAATACTGAAGTCCTCTTATTTGGGGGATTTCGACATGTACACAACATTGAATGGGACTGTGCGAGTCCTGCTCATACTTGATTTAGGTGGGAGTAGGACGAGTGAGATGCCGAACATTCTCAGGCAATCTTCACGACTGCGAGGAAGTAATAGACAATAATATATAAAAGAACAGCAAACACTGCTCCGGATTGAATTGTCGTTCAAACGCTAATTCCTTGAATCAACAGCTTGACCTATGTTTCCGTACCTGCGTAGTCCTTCTCTCGCATATATTACCACGGCTTGCGTGCCTTCCTGGAATTGGTAAGATCTGATCCACAACCCTAATGATATCTCTTAATTGGTTAGATACTTTTCTTCTCAAAACAGTTTCTCCATCCTCTGCTCTCCTCTATCGCATTGCTTTTTTCTGGCACTTTAATCAGAGCCTGATGGGTTTGCCTATACGTGGCGACTTCATGACTCTACACATATAATTTCAGTGGAAGGTTCCTAGTTTTGACTTGTGTGTATATTGCTTCGGTCTTTCTGCAGATAAGGTGGCGTCAACTTTGTAATCAGTTGACCTGGATGTAATCAGGTATATTTCCGTTCTTCGACTAATATCTTTACTCTTCACTCTAATCAGGTTTAATAAAGCAATCGTTTCGATCGTACTTTTTCTCTTTAGGCCATTTCAGTGGCTAGAGATCAGTGACCGTATTCGGAGTGTGGAAAAATTATCTCGTCATTACATATCTATTCACTTCTTTTCTTTAACATTGATTCAATATCAGTCTTATAGATAATTCGTTGCAGGATTACTCTATATTGTATTTTTCTTCGTTGCAAAGACGCGCTTTTCATATCAAACATTACGATATGGTGCACTAAACCTCTAAGGTGCTCCTATCTAGAGAACATCTTACTGTCTCTGCTTCAAAAAAACATAATCTCTATACAACTTCTTTTAATTATTCTCAATGCGGCGTGTTCTGCCTCTATTATTCAGATCTGTATCAAGTTTTCATGATTAGCTATTATTCTCCATACATGAAATAATCGCGCCAGAGTCTGGCTTGGTCTACCATATTTTCCCCTAAAACTACAACCACTGGACGATTACTGGATAATCATAACCTTAACAACTGCTACTAACGCTTTCTCCTCTTTCTTACGTGTGTCCTCTGCCTTTTTGTCCTGTAGATTACCTCTCTTGATTCGATTGTGTATGGTAGCAATGTGATTTCCTAGATAATCTAAATGATACTCGCTTAATGAAAGGGCAGGTGGTGGACCGGATGGCGTTCCTTCCGAATGTTCGCGGGAAGTGCCTATTAGTTCTGACCCCGCTCCCTTACATTCCAATATCTTATTCTTCTCATGTCTTCCAAAACTAAACATACCTTTCCCTATCAGTGGTTCGGAAAGGACGCACACGTCCAACACATTCTTTAACTCATTTCAATTCCTCTGCTCAATCTTTTACTTCTAGAACATTGCCTCTCGCTCTTAATCTTTTCCTGATTCTTACTTCTCTGCTCGTAATCTTGATAGAGCAGGATTTACCGTGGCTGGGTCGCTTCAATCCCTTGTGATATACATTTATATCTTTAAAATAACTCAACTTTTACATAATTTACTCCACTCTCTAAAACATTCATATCCAACTTTCCTATTCTTCTTTCGACTGGATTTCTACTCGTTCCTTCTCTGTTGACAATATTAATAACATCACTTTGACCTTAACATATAACAATAAAATTGTATATTAGTGTGAAAATCCTTACACATCTATCAACGGTTGCTAGGCGGTCCTTCAATAGAATAACTGTTAGTAGTTCTATGTTATAGGAATCTAGCGAGACTTTTTTTTCCTCTTCTCAGCATACTCCAGCTATACAAAGGAGCTCATTTTACCGGCCCTTGATATGGAGTTACTGCTACTCTTATACATAGGGGGCTTCGTGGTACTATCAACTACAGTGATTTGGGACAGGGTCTGTACAAATATCCCGAAAAGAACATTATGTTAAATACGTCGACGAGAACTATAAGCCCAATTGCACTGTACGAATCCTGCTATCTATTTGCAGCGCGATGTTTTGGTGGCATTGTATTCTGCATTTGTCTATCATCGTACCACAGCAAGTGGCAGGTGCTATGGAAACTTGTCACTACGACATAACCACTCACCTTGGACGCCACCCTCGATAAACCACTAGGGGTGCATAGTAGTCTGGCGCTCATCGAGTTTTGTGTGCGGATAATTATGGGCTCTAACCACTTCCAGGTTATTGGTTCGCATAGCAGGTAGCTTCCTTCCTGGTGTCTGCATCATCTCAACGGTTTTTCTTCTCTCTCGTTGCGATCTTCGTCTCTTCTCATTCCTCTCTGTCTTTCTCTCGTCCTCGTAACATTCACCTCACTCACTTTCAAAGCTGGCGTCATGTGCTCATATGCGTATTATGTACCGTATTATAGTGTGGAACTTCTTAGTAGGCGTGCAAACAATTACCTCATCCTTTTGAATACATTCTTGCCGTGAGTTGTGATGAATCAATCTGTAAATATATGAAAATATAATATATATATATATTTATATATATATATATATATATATTATTATAATAATTATATATTATAATAATAATATATAATATTATTTAATATATATATATATAATTATATAATATATATTATATATATATATTCTTAACTGTTAAATATATTTAATTTAATATTTATTGAATGATTTTTAAAATATTTTTGGTTGTAATTTAACTATTTATTGAGAATAAAATTTATTTATTAATTAATAATTTTATATTAATAAAAAAGGAATTAAAAATAATTATATATATAATATTATATAATTATAAAAGCTTGTTCGATTTTTTTATTTTTTTTTTTTATTTTTTTATTTATTTATGATTATTAGAGTTTAAAAGTTGTTGGCATATTATTTATTATTAGTATTATTTTTTTATTATTTATTATTATTGTATCTATTATTTTCTTATTTATTATGTGTTTACTTTATATAAGTACCTACTAGTATTCATATGTCCACAATCCATAGTAAGCCTGGCATCTAATATTTATACCTATATTATACTTTTCAGCACCTCATTAGTGCATTTGGCCTAGTTTGCCTATGTTTTGATTAATAGAGGATAGTCTCTTGATATTCACTTATATTTAGATTTAGAAACTTTAATTTTGGGATCAGTGAAATAACTAATTATGAGACACACTTTATTTTATTTTATTTTAGGTCACCAAGGCGGACAACATAGTATTTAAAAAAAAATAAAGAAAACAACTCTCTACCCCAGAGAAACAATAATGGGACAGACTAAAACTGACATGCTGTGAAAACTGTAGCTGGTGATAAAACCCGGCAAAGAATTTTTCCATTTGTAGCAAAATGAAAAGATAACCTATTTTACATAAACAATTTGTTGAGGGTTTTATTGTATTTAGAGAAGATCATTAAAAAATATTAAAACTTCCTATCTCAAAATAAATTAAACCTCTTACAAGTAACAAAATGAATTTATCAAATGATATGATAATACAAGGTCTAATATGTATTTTAATGTATGATGAGTCTAAAAGGGAAATAAATTATATTAATTAAAGAGCTCATCGAATGTCATTTATATTCTTTTTGGACTTGAATTTTATTTTGCAAACCAGTTAGATGTAGTTTGAGTCTTTGTTCCGATGGTAGAAGAAAGTTGAATGTTTTCAAGTTAACTTTTCTCATAACATAGAGACATGTTAGTAAACTAATAAAAACTAAAAAAAATAATTTGTTTTCAATAAATTAGTTTTTATTTATATAATCATTTTTATTTTATTTTTATTTATTTCTAAATTATTATTTAATTACTCTTAACTATATTAATAATTATATTTTCTTACTATACTATCTATTATAAAGATGACTCATAATATTATCTCAATTACTATTTTCTCTATATATTACTACAGATTGATTTGAATGACTTAATATTCTTAAGATACTAGGTCTATTAATTAAGATGTTATCTTTATCGTAGTTACATATCAAATATTGAAATTTTCTTATAAATTTTTTTAGCTTCTTGAATGAATTATCAAGGAGGAATGAATTTTTATATTTATAATCTATTTATTCTTATTTTTTGTTTTTTTTAAATATTGCTATTTAATTCATATCGTTTAAATATTTTTAATTTTTTATTGCTTTTTAATCAATTAATTACTTAATTTGATTTAATTAATGATTAATTTAATTATTTTGATATTAGGATATTTGATATTAATTGATTTTAAATATTTTTTATAATATTGTTATAATACACTTCAGATAATTATATATAACAAGAAAGACTAATATTATTTAGTAATTATAATAATTATTAGAATCTAAGATAAGATAAAATAGGAATAGAGTATATATATTATATATAATAATAAATATTAATAGTATAAACTAGTATAAGAATAATAATAATATAATATGAATGATATATAATATAATAAAATTAGATAATAATAATGAAATATAATAATAATTATATTTATTATAAATATTTAATATATATATATTATATATATAGTATATATAATATATAGTAATTATTATAAATATATATAATATATATGAATAATAGTTATATTAATTATTATATATATTTAATATTATAAATATATTAATAGTATATAATATATATATAATAGAGTATATATATTATTATATATAATTATACTATATATTTCAGGCAAGGAGTTTTGGTGCTACGAAAAAAAATCATATAGATTTATTAATATCACTTGATTTTTTACGTGATTGTTTTATTTTATAATTTTAAAGCCGGGTATAACAATAAATAAATAGGCCGGTTCCGCAGGCCTGGTATAAATCTATATATTTATTGTCACGAAGAAATTTATCGGTTTTTATAAGTTTAATTATTTTATTATCAGTTAATACTAATATTTAAGTTGAGTAAATTGCATCAAAGTCCATATAATTTATATTATAACCACTTTTAAAAAAGAAAAATCAGTAGATTGAAAAATTTACAGCCCTCAGAACTATTAGAAACTCTTCTATTTAGGTCTTACTTAAAAACTGTAAAAGTATGTTATATAGGTAAATCAAAACTTTACATTTAAATTTATTTTTATATTATACTAAAAACTATACATTAATTGCATGATAATTATATTCTTCATTAATTTCCTTAAATTAATATTTTAAAAAGCAATGTGCCTAAAAAACTTTATAAAATAAATAAAAAAAATAAACAGAAATTGATTTTATGATATAAAAAATAGTCAAAATCCCAATCCTTCAATATTTTACATATTAATAGTAATACAGAATTTTTGAATAAAAATTTAATATAGTAAATATAGGATATATAAAATATATATATATAAATAAATTTCTAATGCCTTAGAGCAGTAATAGTGGTTAGGGTACGTTTACTAATAAGGGTGTAATATAATAACTATATATATAATCTGGAGTAGTGATTTATCACCCTCACCCGTACAAGGCCACCACCGATACCTCACTGAAATAAGCAGTTATTGAATACTCATATGTTATATTACTATATATATATAATTACAGCTGATATGAAATTATAACTACATAGAATACTATATTATATACTATTTATTAAACTCAACTAGTCACCTAACTAAATGGAGAGTTCAGATTATGTTATATGTATATAAATAATATGTATTATGTAGTCATATACATAGATACTAAATAAATATATTCAAAATAAAGTATTAAAATAGTTTATAAGTATATAAATGATTTTCTCAATTCATGTTACACATCTAGGTATGTAGCATAGACATTGTACTTAATTTATACCTATAGAATATAAATAATATATATATTAAACCAGTTGTTGACATTTGGAAACTTGCCGGTTGACGCCATCTTGTATCTATATATCTCTACCAGATAGTATATATATGTCTCATCCTATATGATTATTATGTATATAATAATAATATAATAATATATAGATCATTAGTATATAATATATAAATTCTCTATAGTTAATAATATACTATACTATATATATATAAATATATAACCCGCATGCCCAATGTTAGTGGTACTTTACTCAATAATATATAATATGTTGGTATGAGTGCGTGAGATAGAAGCTCTAGTGTGCCTTAGTGCATTATCATACATACTTTTTACCAAGTTGTGTACTCGGGTTAGGTTGCTCCTGGCTTTGAAATCATATAGAGGAGTGGTGTTTAACTCAATCAACTAGTAGATTCTGTTATTGTGTGGGGTCTGTCGGATTATGCGTGCTTTTGTAATGTTCGTTAATAATAATTAAGGTTTTAATCATATGCGACATAGTGATCGTATTAATCTTTTATTTAAACTTTCATAAAGTAAAATTGAAATCCTAAGATAATTATGAGATACTTACTATATAAAGAAACGGCTAGAGGAAATATAACCAAATAATAATAATAAATTTAAATAATTAAATAAACCTAATTATTATATATATAATTATATTAATATAATATATATATTAAATATTATAATATAAATATTATATATAATTAATTATTTAACTATTTATTAATATAAATAATAAATATTATATATTATAATATATATATATATAATTATGAAATATATATATTATTTAATGAATATATATTATTAATATAAATATTATAATACAATTATATATATATATATATATAAACAAGTTTTAAATCTTGGAGAATTATCAGAAAAATTGCGATATTATCAGCCGATATTTCAATGAAAACTTTACAGGAAATGATTGCAAATGAACCGCAAGATATAAATAAATCTTACAAATAATACATCTTCAAGATAAATGTAACTATTACTAATTAATAAAATTCATGACAGTACTCTCTAATTATTGATATTTATATTATTATTATTTAAAAAATATATAAATATTTACTAATTTTCCAAGTTTTAATTTAGACTTGGTCAGATGTTTTCATTTTTATATATTTATAATTTACTATTTTTTATTAATAGCTCTTTATAGGTAGTCATAGTGGCGAGTGGAGGTGAAAAACAGGGTAGCGGAGTACCCTTAAATAGGCAATATATTCGTTAGTGTTAAATCGTCATATATTCATCAAATTAATAGATTCAGTAACATATATTATATTGTATCTTTTATTCTAATTGTTATTTATATTACGATAGTATATTTTCGTTTTATCATTCTATTCAGATCAGATTATAAGCATTTCATGTATTACATTTCGAAATTAGCAGAAAACATATCAGAAACTTCACATATTATTGATCATTAATGTATATTTTTAACACACACATGACCACACATTCAGTGATACAACAAGACACCACACTCTAACATCACACATCACAATACACAACAACACACTCATACACACAACATACGACGTCAGCACTAAGTGCACAGATCACCACAACAACATCACAATACAATCAATTAACAAATAATATATATATTTATTTCATAGTTATACATATATATAATAATATTAATATATATATAGTATATATAATATATTATTATATATAAATTATATAGATAAATTAATGATTACAATGATTATCCTTATCATTTGTTATAATAATAATTATAAAGTAATAATAATATAGATAATGAATATTAATAATGAATAAAAATAATATGATGATAATAATAGTATATATATAAATTATAAAATATTTAATTAAAGTATATAGTAGAGATATATATATATATATATATCTTTAGTAGTATATAAGGATAAAGGTTATTATTAATGTATTTGGATTAAACTTTGGATAGGAAAATTAAAAAAAAATACTTGTAAATTTATATATATATATATTATTATATAATATATATATCTATATATATATTAATATATACTATATATTAATATATATATATATATGTGTGTGTGTGAGTGCTGTGTGCGTGTGTTTGTGTGTGTGGTGTGTGTGTGTGTGTGGCGCGGCGCGTTGCGGTGCCGCGTTAGAGCATATGTAGTTTTATTGTGGAAAACCTGTAAATGGCATTATTGGAAGACAAAAGGAGAATAGATATAGGAGTGTAATGGAAAGCCAAGGAAGCGAAATGTTGCGGAAAATATTTGGTGATTTTTTATGAATTTCTTTTAAAAAAAAAGAAAAAAATCAAATTTTGTATTATTTTGGAGTATTATTAGTTGTTTTATTTTGATTTTTTGGAATCGGTTGAACGTCTACGTGAAATTATTCAATTTGCAAAGTTAACAAAATTTATATAATCTTTTAAGCCGTGAGCGTTACAAATCTATAAATAAAGATCACATAGAGAAAAAAAAATAAAAAATAAAATCAGCGCTACAAAAATACAAAATTAATGTTTTTTAAATAAAAAATCAAAACAATAAGTCACCCAAAATGTCGGCCATCCCTGGATAGAGAACTGGATAATGTTCTGTTTCATTATGGCACAGCATTTTTATGTAATTTTAGTTAATAGTTTTTCAGCTGTTTTTATATTCCTTCCTTTGGAAGTCAATTACTCTTAGATAAATGTAAACATAAATTAAGTACAAATAATAAATGGGAATTCTATGGACGACAATGTGGTTAGATTTTTTCTTATTAATTAAAACAAAATTGGAAAATATAGATACATTCAAATATCTTTTAAATGTAATTACTTTTGTATATACTCAGAGACGATGGAACTTTATGATTAATTTACGGAATTTTTTGCAATTGGATATGCAAGATGGCCGACACCCCCAAGAGTTCTTTGTGTATTTGCGGTAGAAATTGCACTTACTTCACTGGAATGATTTACTATATACTTTATATATATATATATATATATATATATTATAATAGGATTATTTTATTGTATATATATTATATATATATATAGGTTAGTATATAGTATTATTATTTATTTTATTATTTTTATTAATTATATAATTATATTTATATATTATATTATTATCCTATATAGTGTTTTCATGTATCTATACGAGATATAGTGAGTATATATTTGTTTAGGGTGGCAATATAATAATATATATACTGCTCTCGGGTCACGCACACAGGATAATTACTTCTACATTTATATCATAAATACTTTATATATTATCACAGAAGATAAAAAACTTAAAATACAGGGAAACATTGAATGATATTATTTATTATATTATTATCTAGACATTATTATTTATTCAATATATTATTATTATTATTATCCTATATCTCCTATTATTAATTATTATTATTATTCATATTTTATTTCATTACTATTATTATGGTTATTATTATTATTATTATTATTATTCTGATAAATTGTGAATATCCTCAGGAAATAAAATGAAGGCAAGTATGATTGCTATAGGTTGCGAAGGACGCATGTAGATCCAGATTTCCAGAAAGATCTATAATCGATGAAAGTTTGCTAGTTGGTTTAAAGTGTTGTTTCGTTTTTCCAAATAGCAATCTTGATACAAGATCTAATGGGCTTCGACTCTTTATGTTTAAGTATACACAGGATATTTTAGTGGCTAATGCACCAAACTATATTTAAAGTTTGTCAGAGGGAAAAAGAGTAAAACAGAAGAAAACATAAGGAGGAGAAAAGAGAAAAGGGGGCAAAAAAAAAAAAAAAGAAGAACTGATGGGGGAGGGAGGGAGAGAGCCACCCCATAATAATATTATTGTTTAGTTGTCATATGATGTAGTTGTCATATGACGAAAGAAGTGTGAGTGGGCATTAGCCTCATCTTCTGTGAGTTGTGTTTGTGATGTTGATTTATCTCTTTTTTTTACAACTTATTATGACACACCAGATCAACGTGGCCAAAGGAAAATAAAAATTAGGTTAATAAAAAATTAACCAAAAAAAATACCTACTCACCTTCAAACAAGTACACAGAGGTTTCCCATCTTCAAGTGGCCTGTACTAAATAAGAAAGTTTTAATAATGAGGAGGTTATACATTTAAACGGAAAACCATTAAACATAACCATAACATCTGTGCATAGAAACAAGGAATTCAGTTTACTAGTTAATTTTATTCATTTTATAATTTAATCTCGCATAGAAAACTTGAATCACTAGACGTTTCTCATATTCTTGATCATTTTCAATTGCTTTGTATCATTATTTTCACATTCTATCATCAAACTTTTACAAGTTCAAAAAAAATTTTATTTAATTTTAATAACTTCTCTCATTCACAAAGTTAATCTATTACCTATCTTACAATGTATCTCCCTTTAATTTCTTTCGCTTTCTTTCTATATTTTATTTACCAAATGAGAGAATCAAATTTTTTACAGTCTTTCAATTAACAAATCTCAATTTCTATTGAAATTTTGTTATGATTTTATTATACATTAATTATATATTTACAAAGTGATATTGATATACCAAATTCTATTTCATATATATATATATATATATATATATATATATATATATTATATATAATATTATATA
>JABUQX010033781.1:12500-15000 GCA_015478945.1 Trachelipus rathkii | reverse complement strand
TAACCTTTTTATTACTATTGTTATTATTGTGGGTGTATTTGGTGAGCGGGGTGGTGGCCTTAGGTGTTGGGAAGTGCCTAGGGTGGGGAGTCCCACAAAGCGTGCAGCCTGAGTGAATATATATATAGAAGAAGGGAAAAGATGGGGAGGAGAGAGGTAATTAGGGTGGGATGTATGAACGTGAGAGGGGTAAACGAGGATTTGAAGAGGGAGGAAGTGGGGTTAATGTTTGAAGAAAAAAGGTTGGATGTGTTAGGGTTAACTGAAACTAAGCTGAAGGGAAAGAGGGAGATGGACTTTGGAAAATACAAGGGTATGATATCAGGGGTGAACGAGAGAGTGAGGGCGAGGGAAGGGGTGGGAATAGTTATGAGGAAAGAGGTATGGGATAAGGTAAGGTTGTGCAGCCAGGTGAGTTCGAGGGTAATGTCCGTAAAAGTGAAATTCCGGGGGGGAAATGTGGGTTTTTATATGCGCATATGCACCAGTAATATGGAGCGAGGGAGGAGGAGAAAGAAAGATTTTGGAATGAGTTGAATGAGTGTGGGAAAAGTTTCGGGGTAAATGATAAAATTTGTCTATTGGGAGATTTGAATGCAGGAGTGGGAAGGGGGGGGGTGGGAAGAATAATAGGACCATTTGGGGTAGGGGAGAGGAATGTTAATGGAGAAAGTCTGTTAGAGTTGTGTGTTGAAAGAAGAATGATAGTGGGGAATACTTGGTTCAAAAAAGTGAAAATCATAAGTTATACATGGAAGAGTGAGATAACGGGGGGGAGGGCGGTACTGTTTATGTGTGTGTAAAAGGGAAGGATAGAGGAGATTACTAGATGTAAATGTATTTAGTGGGGCGGGAGGGGGATATCGGATCACTATTTGGTGGTTGCTAAGGTTAAGGGTGGGAGGAGAGGTGATGGTTAGGGGAAAGGGGAGAAAAGAGGAAAGTAGAGGTCATAAAGGTGGAAAAATTGGAGGAGACAGTGTGTAAGAGGGAGTTTAGGAGAGGGGAATGGAGGATAGGTGGAGAGACGTGAGAGGACGGGAATTTGGGAGGTGGAGGGGGAGTGGATGAGATTTAAAGAGGCAGTGTATGTGAAGAGGCTAGAAGGGTATGTGGAGTAAAAAAGGTGGGAGCTAGTAAGAGCAGAAAGGAAAGGAGTGAATGGTGGAGTGAGGAGGTGAAGGAGGTGGTGAAAAGAAAAAGGAGGCTTATGTGAAATGGTTGGGAAGTAGGAGAGAGGAAAGCTGGGAGGAATATGAAGGGTTAAGTGGGAGCAAAGAAGGGCGGGTGGAGAGGGCGAAGAAGAAGAGCAAAAGAATGAGTGTGTAGAAAGGTGAGGAAAAATTTGAATCGGGGAGAGAGAGTGTTCTGGAAAAGAAAGTAAATAAAAAAAGGAAGAGAAGGAGGGGTTGGGGGAGAAGGATTAAGGGAGGAGATGGGGAGTGGGATAGGAGGAGAGGATAGGGTGAGGAAGAAGGTGGGGGGAGTATTTTAGTGGATTATTAAATGAGGTGGGTGGGGGAGGGAGGAAGATTTGCAAGAGGTGAGGGGATGGGGAGTGAATTGGGGAGGGAGGGGGAGGATGAAATACAAATGGAGGAATTTTAGGGCCTTGAATAAAGAAAAAAAGGGAAGTCCGCAGGTCTGGATGGTGTGAGAATGGAAATGTTACAGAAGGGAGGTATAGGGGTGAAGAATGGCTGTATAGGTTATATAATATATGTTGGAGGAGTGGGGAGGTACCACAGGATTGGGAGGAATGGTTGTTTGGTTCCCCTTATAAGGAAAGGGGGATAGTAGAGTGGGAAATTATAGGTATATTCTTTTAAGTGTGGTTTAGGGAAAAAAAAGTGTATGGTAGAATACTGATTGAGAGAGTGAGAGGTTTAACGGAGGGGAGAATGGGGGAAGAACAAGGAGGATTTAGGGAGGGAAAAGGGTGTGTGGACCAAGTGTTTACACTAAAGATGCTTGTGGAGAAAAGTATAGAGAGGAAAAGGAAAGTGTATGGGTGTTTTTTAGATTTAGAGAAAGCATATGATAGAGTGAAGAGGGGTGATTGTGGAGGGTGTTGGAGGAAAATGGCAGTGGGGGGTAAATTTAGGTAAAGGTATCAGGGCCTTTTATAGGAATAGTAGAATGTGTGTGAGAGTGTTAGGAGGGGAGAGAGAGATGTTTGGGGTTGAGAGGATTGAGGCAAGGGTGTGTAATGTCGCCGTGGCTATTCAATTTGTTTATGGAGATGTTTGCGAGGAATGGTGAGGGAGGGGGAGGGGGGTGGAATTGACAAATGGAATGATAGAAGGAAGTGAACATTGATACGTTTGCGGAGATACTGCAACTAGTGGCGAAAGAACGCGGAAGGTTTGAGGTATTTGGTGAGGGAGTTTGAGAAGAATGTGCGGACAAAAGGGGGCTTAAAATAAATCTGGTAAGAGTAAAGTGTTAGTGTTTGAGGAAGAGGGAGGAAAGAGAGGAGGGGGAGGGGTAGAGGTTCGAG
>JABUQX010033781.1:0-7500 GCA_015478945.1 Trachelipus rathkii | reverse complement strand
CTGAAAGAATGGATTCATTAAGCATGTGCTGAAGAAGCTGGACTCGAGTCAACAATCCAACATAGTCCTATCAAACATTTAACTTCTGTTCTTCCTAAAGTTTTTGAATCTATTCTTAATGAAGATTTAGAAACATCTTAAATCTTATAATCTTATCTCTGATTGCCAGTATGGCTTCTGTAATTACCATTCGACTGGTGATCTTCTTTCCTTTCCCTTCGACTCTTGGTCCTCTGCTCTTCCACATTTCGGTGAATCTTTTTCTGTGGCGCTAGACATATCGAAGGCTTTCGATAAACTCTGGAACAAAGCTTTAACATCTAAACTTCCCACTTTAGGTATTTGTCCTTCTTTCTCTTTGTAACCTTCTCTTGACTTTGGTTCCAGTCATTATATGACTGCTATTGTAGATAGCCACCATTTATCCTTTAAATCGATCCATTGTGGTGTTACTCAGAATTTTGTTGTATCCCCAACTTTTTTCTATTTTGCATCAATAATCTATCTTTTTCTGTGTCTCCTCTCCACTCTTAGCTGATAACTCCCATCACTCGATCATTACTCCATTCCACTTTGAAAGACGACTTCATGTCACCAAAAAATGGATGCCTAAGAAAGATTAGCCTTGAAGTATCAAACTTCTGATCTTTCTGATACCTATAGTTGTGTTAAAAAAAACATGGCTGTTTTCAATGCTTCAATAACTCAGCCTCTTCATCTGTCTACTTTATATAATCTTTCACACAACTATAACATTTTCTTTAAGAACACAACTCTACTTCTTGTTCTTAATATTCTTGATATTTTCATTTTTCGTATCTTATTTCAAGTCTCATATAATAACTTTCTAAGTTGTTGGTGGTTGGTTGTTCGTGGACCACTTTTAAACTTCTCACCATCCCATGATATTGTTCTGTGTACGGGCGTTGGTCGTCCTTTATAGAGTATGAATCACATATCTGGGGTGGTTACACACATATTGCTCTCCTTGATAAAATGTAGTCTAGGGCTTGTCGACTCTTTAACTCTCCTACTCTAAATAACTCTCTCCAATCTTTCTAGCCATCGACTGTTGCATCACTCTCCTTATTCTATTGTTGCTACAATTGTCATTGTTTTTTTTTTTAATTTTCCACTCGTGTGCCTCCTTCTTTGAGAAAAGTTCCTATGACTCGTATTTCAAACACTCCTATCAAATTCTGTGTGAAACGTAACAAGTCTGCCACTGAGCCATTTGCTTCTTTAAACGAAGCTTATGGGGATGCCACTCTATCGAGAACTATGGTTTTTAAGTGGCACAAAGCTTTCAAAGAGGGCCGAGAAAATGTTGAAGGCGACCCTCGTTGTGGAAGACCAATCTCGTCAATAAACGATGAAAATGTGGAAGTTGTTAGAGCTGTGATGGAGAAAGACCGCCGGTTCATTGTCAGAGTGATTGCAGAAGAAACTGGTTTGGATAAAAATGCAGTTCGTAGAATTTTAACGAACCATTTGCACATGCGAAAAATTTGTGCAAAACTAGTCCCGAAAGACTTGTCTGTAGAGCAGAAAGCGAACAGGGTCAAAATTTACTTAAAAGACTAGAAATGGAGCACAATATTTTGGATAAAGTTATAATAGGCGATGAATCATGGGCTTTTGAGTACGATCCTGAAACCAAACGGCAAAATGCGGAATGGCACACAAAAAATTCTCCTTGTCTGAAGAAAGAACGTATGAGCACGTCCAGGGTGAATGCACTGATTATTGTTTTTGCTTTTATCGATATACCGTGGTATTGTGCCACAGAATTTGTAATTACTTGACGGATACCTAATCACTTTTTTTTACAAAAATTTCTTGGAACGACTTTGAAAATCGAGTTCAGGCGAATCAGAACAGCAATGCCAGACGATTGTGGTGATGCATCCAAGGATAATACTGCCTGCTCACACAGCTCTTTCAATTAAAGAATTCTGCCGAAGAAAAACACTCAAAGTACTTCACATCTCCATACAGCCCAGATCTAGCTCCATGCGATTTCTACCTCTTCCATAAGTTCAAATGAAGTTGAAGGGTCATATTTTGGAAACGATGAAAACAAAAAAATACTATACCACGTGAACTAAAAACACACTTCAGGAAAAATGCTTCCGGTTACTGCTATGAACGGTGGAAAGATTATAATGTTGTGAATCGATGCGTAACCTCACCAAGGGTCATACTTCGAAGGATATAACTCTGTAATTTCAGGTAAGTCCATTACATAATTATAATTAGAACATCAGTACACTTACTTTTGGAACATAACATGTATTATATATATATTATATATATATATATAATATATATACTATATATATTATATATATAATTATATATATATATATATAAAGTTACACCTTATGGGCATTGCCCTATTTAATAGGGGAAACTACCCTAGGTAACTGCTGCCTAGGATCCAGGCTAGGGATCGAACCCTGCCACTTTGCCTCGCGGATCGAACTTAGCTGTTCTACGTTATATATATATTATATTAATATATATATATATATATATATATATATATATATATATATATATATATATATATTATATATATATATATATATATATATATAATATAATTAATAAGAGAGAAGAGAGAGAGAGAGAGAGAGAAGAGAGAGAGAAGAGAGAGAGCTGGTGAGGAACTCAAAGACTTTCCTACAAGCTTACATGTTCTAGATAATTAAAAAGTCTTCAGGTTAATTAAAGGTCCCTATCAGTCTGTATCGCGAGAAAATCTCCCGCCGAGTCCAAATCAAGTATTGAAGAACGGAACTTTTATTTCTTTTAAAAATCTTTAAGAGGAGCAAATGATTTGCAAAATATTTTTTCCAAATTTTTTCAATTATCAAATTTTTCTTATTAATAGTGGTAGACTTTTGCTTGTGAATGGGTAAGCAGTTTCTTCTCTTCCCAAGCAAATGCTCTCTAGCTTTATTATATATTATATATATATATATATATATATATTATATATATATATATATATATATATATATATATATATATATATATATATATATATATATATATATATATATATATATATATATATATATATATATCGAGGTTCATCCTCTGGGCCAGGCCCATAAAAAATGCTTTTTCACAAAACTAAGCCATTCACTCCTATTATGCACCACTCCTCTCGATTGAACCAAGTTCGTATTACTTTCCTTCAGACACTACTTTTTTGCTCTCCCAGCTGGTAGCTTCTTAACACACTCACTTATATACAAAAGCTTAAACGATCGACTACCATTCATCCCTTCGAAATAATAAAAACACATTAATACGCTCTCATTTACAACTTTCGCCACACCACACATCTCTCTAATGTGTTCATTCCTCAGTTTATAATTTTTTTCTTACATCTAACACGCACCTAAGATTTGATCAACTGCACCTTATATCTATACTTATTTTGCCAGTTTCACTACTATACATTAACACCGGCAACAACATACCTTCATGCAAAACCTTAGCACACATGCATTCATCAAAGATTTAATTCCACAAGCCATCTTCCTACCACTCACAACCTTCTTACTACACTCAGTATAATCTACTCCCTTTTTACCCAGCGTATAGCTTAAATATTTAAACTCTGATACTTGCTCCAGTTGTCTACCATTTAGCATTATTTCACACTGACTACTCTCCTTACTACCACGATCACCTTGCTCTTATTCACATTTACTTTCAGACTCCTCCTTTTATATGCATGCTTGCTTTCTTTTCTATACATTTACTTTCAGACTCACTCATTTTACATGCCTAGACACACCTCTCTACCAAACTTCTTAAACGTACTACAGATTCGTAACACAAAACTAATCATCTGCTTACAATAAGCAGGGCACCCTCCAGCAGATCACGTGCCAGTGGGCACCCTTTCCACACTTTTTCATTCTCCATCAGTCTAACACCCTTCCCTGCCACCCTTACCTATAATTCTTTCATCCCCCCATCCATATATAGATTAAATTGCCATGGAGACATTACATATCCCTGCCTCACTCTACTATTAATTCTACATTTATTGTGTTACATACGCTTCACTATCAACCCACATACTTATAATTCCATTCAGAAGCCTACCACCAACACCATTTGTAATCAACACCTGCCACAGATCCTGTCATACGCTTGTTCCCATTCCATAAACCTAAATATGGTTTCATCTTTTTTCCTCTCTCTCATTTTCTCACCTCTATGCTTCAATGTAAAAATTTGATCTACACATCCTCTCTCTCTCTCTGATCTACACATCTTATCTCTGATCGCCGATATGACTTTCGCATGAAGTACTCTACTGGTGATCTTGTTTATCTTCTTCTTATTCTTGGTCCTCTTACCCTTTCTACATTTCGGTTCTCTTTCTCTGTAAGATGCTCGATATTATTCGAATAGGTTCGAATAGTAATCTGGCACAAAAAATACGTTTATTTCTAAGACTTCAAAATTTCTAACTTCTGATTTCTAAAAATATTTTATGGATTTTCGTCTAAAGTATGGTTACAACGAGGTAGTGAAGAGTGTTGTAAGAAATAATGGGTCGAAGTGAGGCAGGGATGTTTTATGTCTCCTTGGTTATCCAATTCGTATATGGATAGGGTTATGAAAGAATTAGAGGTGGGGGTGGCAGGGGAAGGTGTTAGAATGATGGGAGAATGGAAGAAGAGTGGAGGATGCCCTACCCTTATTATATGTGATGAGTTTGGTTTTTTGTGTGGTGATCTGAAGAGAGTTTGAGAGGATTTGTTAAATGGTGGTTTGACAAGGCGTGTAAAAGATGGGTTTGAAAATAAATGCAGATAAGAGTAGGTGATGCTGGTCGTGAAGAAGTTCAACAGTGGTGGAAATCAGCTGGCTGGTGGCAACATGAAACAGGTTATGTGAGTTACAGCATTTAGCTAAGTTGGAAGAAGGGAACGGATGATGCAGAGTGGAATTTTTGTAAGTAGGAAATTTGTGAATGGTAGGAAGGTGGGTGGAGAAATAAATCTTGTGGATGTAAGGGACCTAAGTCTAAGTGTGTTAGAATCGTTACATAGGGATATTGTTATCTGTTGTTAATGATGTAGTGAACGAAGGTGTTGAAAATAAAGGCATAAATCTAAAGGTTCTTTTCAGATGGATAAAGTTAGGTGCGTGTTATGATGTGAGAAGAATTTGTAAAGTAGGGATGAACATGAAGAAGGCGTGAATGAGAGAATAGTGAGAGCGTATTAAAGATATTTGGTCATATTGGAGGATGGATGTATCGGCTTTTAGTTAAGCGGATGGTATAGGTGGGGAGTGTGCTGGTAACGAACGGGTGGTAGGTCCGAAGAAAAAGTTGATTGATCAGTAAGAAGAGTATCTTGAAGGAAAGGAAACCGTGAGTTGGAAGAGGGCGAGAAGCAATAGTTCATAATAGGAATGTGAACTGGTGGATTCATATCAGCTTCATTCCATTCTTCCTTATCCTTAAGCTACACTATCTATAAAGATATAAACAGCCATTGAGACACAACACAACCTTGTCACAGACTCACTCCCTACTTCAAACCATTCCTCTTACTCCTGTTAATCCTAACACACCCTCTACTGTTCTTGTAAAATGCTTTAATCGCTTTTAATAACAAACCATTTATTCCATAACTTTTTAATGTTCTCCACAACTTCCCTCTTTTCACTCTATCATATGCCTTTTCCCAAATCAATAAAAACCATGCAACAAAGTCTTACTTCTGTTGTGGGTTTCTTTTCTGAGAAGCTTTGCCAAATTTTTCAAGGTTTCAACACCTGATCCACACATCTTCGACCATCCCTATTAAAACCACATTGTTCCTCTTCAATGCCTGCTTATCCGTAATACTTGAATACTTATTCTATTAAAATCTTCCTAGCTATATTACTTTACCTACCACATCAATAAACTTAAGTCTTCTGTAATTTAGAACACTCCTTCTTGTCCCCGTTTTACCTTATAGAAATGGCACAAGCAGGAGTTTGGCAATCTTGTGATACCTCGCACCTATTCCAGAAAGCAATGATATAAAACTCCTTAGCCACTCCACGATCACAAGTTCCCGCTTTTTTCTTAACATCTTTTTACTTGTTGGAAGTCGTAATACCGGCCGAGGATTTCTCCTTTGCTATTCTTCAAAGTATTTACCGTTTACTATTTAATTCTTTGAAATATGTCCACGTTTCACATCTAATCTCTTCCTCCCTAATTCTCTATCTTGTCAGTTTTTCCTCATCTTAATCTTACCTTCCCAGCATTAAGTTAATTCAATGTGAATATTATCTCCGCTTGTTTTCAACATTCCATATCAATCTGAACCCACATTAATACTCAGAGTCTTTAATTCTATGTATAACAATATTTCTTATTTCGAACATTTTTCTTTATCCGCCCTCTCTGTGAGGCTTTTACTTTCCTTTAACTTCCTTTCTCACCCTTCATGATCCCTCACATGTTTCCTGGCTATTAGAATCCAATGTGTTGTAAAAAAAAATAAAAAAAATTTCCTTTTAATTATAGCCTCCAATTCTTTTCCTTATACTTTTCTCACCAATCCTTTTTGCGCCTCATATTTGCCTTGCAATCAACAGTATTGTTTCTTAGGATTATTTCACTTCCTGTACTCTATCCTTGTTATCTCTATTAATTATTTCCCATTTTTTCTTCCAATAACCTTTCGTATTCAACTGAAATAATCTTTATTTTCTAAATTTCTCTAGCTCTTGTACTTCTACGCTCCTCCAAATTCTCGGTTATTCTTCCGCCCTCCTTTCACCGCCTTAACTTTCCCTTCTAACTGAATAATGATCAGATATACCCCAGCTGCCCCTCTCAAGACGTTCACATCCAACAGCCTATCTTTCTTCATTTGTTTTACACTAGTACATAGTCAAGCAGAGCGCGATCATCGGTCACTCCACTAACCCATTTGTATATTTGTAAACAAATTCATTTATGCTATGTCTTTCCCAACATATCTTCGATTTAGCAGAAACACCCAACAAACTTTTCCATCAATTTTTTTCTACACTTTAGTCCAGAATGACCTCTAAATTGTAGTTAAAAAGTCAAATAACATTATTTTTTACTTCACCTTAATGCCACTTGGCATTTAAAGTTTGCCTAACAAGCACACTTTATCATCCCTATTGAAAGTTCTCAAACCAATCGTTTATTTCTTCCCAAAAACGCCTCCCACAAATTTACTGCACTGTCATTTACAGAGGCAAAAGCACTCACAATTATCGAATTTTCATTCATCAATTTCATATTACCCACATTAACATTGAACTAATAAATAATACTTCGCTTCACATATCTCCACCAATTCTTCTTACATTATTTATTCCTACACCTTCTCTAGCTCTGACTCTCTAATTCACCCCTGAAACTAGTCCCCTGTAGCTTCCAAACCATTCTTCTCTCTTATCTTTCAGCTTAGTTTCATTCAAAGCACA
>JABUQX010033780.1:0-35000 GCA_015478945.1 Trachelipus rathkii | reverse complement strand
ATTATTATTATTATTATTATTATATACTTATTATTATTATTATATATTACCATTATTATTAGTTTTTATTTGATTATTAGTAGTAGTAGTAGTAGTAGTAGTAATAGTAGTAATTAGATAGAAGTAGTAGTAGTAGTAGTAGTTAGTAGTAGTAGTAGTAGTAAGTAGTCAAGTAGTAGTAGTATTAGTTCAGTATAGTAGTAAAAGCTGGTCTTTTAAATCAGTAGCACCTTGGTGGGAAAAGGCTCTTAAACTTCCATATTTGGATGTAACTCTAGTGCGGCAAAACACAAAATTTTGTAACGTTGGCAATTTTGTTTATATAAATTTTGAAATCTAAGCGTTCTCGTATTTGAAAGCATCGATTTAATACTATTGATCATATTTTTTTTTTTTTTTTTTTTTTTTTTTTTTTTTTTTTTTTTTTTTTTTTTGCAACATATTGTTTCTGCCACTAAAACGGAAAAAACCAATTTTTCATATGCATCAATCCAGGTGACAGAGGTTTGAATATATAAATATATACTATAATATATATATATAATATATTATATATTATTATAATATAGTATAATATATTATTATATATATATATATATATATATTATATCATATATATATATATACTATACTATTTATAATATATAATATATATATATAATATATATACCTTTGTTTATATTCCTACCGTTTGACTCCCCCCCCAACTCTGCCGCTCAGTTTCTTTATTTTTCTTTAATTTTTTATATTTTTATTGTATATATAAATAATATATATATATATACTATATATATTATATATATATATATATATATATATATATATCTATTATATATATTATATATATATATTATAGTATAATATATATATATATTATATATATATATATATCTAGTATATATACTATATATATATATATATGATATTAATATATATATATATATATAAATAATATATAGTATATATATTTATATATATATAATATATACTAATAATATATATATATTTATACTATATATATAAATATATACTAATAATTACATATATATATATAAAGTTGGCAAAGAAAACAAATTTAGTCAAGTTTATTTCCTGTCTAATTTTTCATCTAAAAAGTAGCAATCCATATTTACAACTTGTTCATTACTCATTAGTAGCCCAAACAGTCATTTGAGTGAATTGATTTGCATGGGTACCATAATCGTTGTTATAAGGTAACATGTGTATTAATATTTGAAACAGTGATGTATTGTTTTTACTCTCGGTCTTGGCTCTCGGGAAATTTATTTAAAGCATAAATGCTTAGGAAGAGGTTATAAATAATGCCTAATAATTTTTTTTTTCTTTTTTTTTCCTTACTCCCCACTTTCCTCAAAGGGAGGTATTTCATCCCTCATCCGGGTCCAAACCTCAGACCTAAGGATGAGGGATTTTGTTTACCCCCCAGCACCCCTGAAATTGGTACCTGAAGCCGCCGTAGAGTTTGCACTTCCATATCTTTCAGCCGGAGTCCACCATGGAATTCCTTTCCAAGGCAGGCATAATTCGCCATCCATGCCCACCGCGTCCACCCGCGACATTCTTCATTCCCTGGTTCGAGAGTACCCGGTTCACCCCCGCAGGCTGTTCAGATTTCCTCCCCGAGGAACCCGGGACCCGTCGGAACTAGTCCTGTTTTAAACCAGCCCCAACAGACGTAAGCGAATCAGGTTTACGTACGGGGAATCGAAACTTTCCCATTGCTGGGGACTAGCAGCCTGGGATGAGACGAAAGAGAAAGGGGAATTTTCGGGGAGAGGCAAGATGCGCCCCGGGAAGAGGCAAAACACTCCGAACCCTACAGGAGGGGTGAGAAGGGCATTCCGCCTCTGGGGAAAACGGGAATGCCACTCAACATCAACCCCAGTGCACCAAAGAACCCGGGAGTTGCTGGTTTTGCTAAATGTTGCGCTGCGGAAAGACTTCTTAATTCGGCAAAACTGTAATATCCAACCCCAGCTACTGGAAAAAAAACTTACCGAAACTTTATTTCGAGTTAAAGTTTGGAGACCAGGGGTAAGTCATTAGCCCACTCACAATTATTCTTGTAAACGTGGGGGGTGCAATAATTTTTTTAACAAACAGGCTTGGTTGAAAAATGAGGAAAAAAACGGCAAATGGTCTTTCTCCCAATTTCCAAAGGGTTTGAAAAAGAGGAGAACACCTAAAAAGATCATCTCCCGCAGATTTGGTTTCTATTTTTGCCTTACTAGGCCATAGTTAGAAGTCGGACCCCAAAGGTCCAAAGCCAACACTATTAGAGTATCCAAATTAAATCAACTGGTACGGGTCCGTCGAACTTTCAACCCAAAAACAACACACTGTCTTAGATTTTGGATGTAAAATATTCTGAATGTTCTAATAATGCTCCAACTGATGAATAACAGTCTCAAGACAAAAATGCAGCAATGAGTCCACTTTGAATAGGGTTATCTTCTTCAACCAAAGTCACATTGATTAAAAAAATAAAACTTAATGACGAAGTTTCTTTGAATTAAACCTTATTAAATTACAGTCAGAATTTAGCATCCAGATTTTAAAAAGGGTGTCCTTGAATCTTCTCGAAAAGCGAAGTAAACCATTACTTTACTTTCGAAAACGGCCCAAAGTCATTCTTCACAGACTATTTTATAAAGAAGGTAATTTGGTATTCTGCTTCAATGGTTAACAATTTATTTTGACGCCACATAGGCAGAAAGATTTGAGCCAAACAATTGGCGGTTATTCATTGATTCTTCCAAACTTAGTTTAAACGCGGTTTTGCTTCAAGGTGGTAATAAATACCAATCTGTGCCCTATATAGCTTAAGCGGTTCTTGTGAAGAAATAAGACGAGAACACGCAAATTCTCATAGACCGGATCCTTCATAATGACTATGTGTGGTACATGTGTGAAGACTTAAAAAAATCGGGTAGTTTCCCTTTTTTCTAAGAAGAATTGCAGCTGGCAGGTGTACAAAATACTGCTGTTTCATTTGGTGTATGGGACACAGGCCGCTGCAGCGAGATCGTCCATATCTACAGAAAGAATTGGCCACCAAACATGAACCACTAACTCTAGGCATAAAAAATGTTTGCAATGAGCCACTAGTTAATCCTATAAACGTATTTCTTCTACCATTGCAGTAGTAACAAACACATATTGGACGTGTTGGTCATTTTGACCACAGCGAAAAACCCACCCAGCGAAAAACCCACCTTACCTTTTTTACCTGCCCCTTACCTTTTTTATAACCTGCCGGTTGACCTGTGTTTCTCTGACCGTTGTTGCACTTTTTTTGGCCTTAGAGCCTCTCTTGTTGGGCCCAGGGCAAATTGTATAATGCCCTGACCTTTTTGAGGACTTGGAACACTTTTTTGGGTCTTTTACCTTTTTTTCGAGCCAACCCTTTGGTCTGTCATGGGTTTTTTGGCCCACGGTATTTCTTTGAGAAACCCCTAAATTTTTTGAAGGAAGATGACCCTAATTTATTTGTTTTGAGAGAACCCTAATTTTTTTGAGAACCCTGAATTTTTTGAGAACCTCGCAATTTAGGTTGGCATCATCCTAAATTTTCTCGGCCAACCCTAATTTTTTTGCAACCCTTCGAAGAAGGGTTGCGGCAAACGACGTACACCCCTTGTGACGTCAGATGAACGCGTTGTACGTATTACCCCGCTATTTACGCCCCTAATTTTGTTCGACCCGTGGAGACTTTTAGTGTATATTGCCCACGGCAATTTCTCGATCTTCCTTAAAGGCTTACGCCCTTTGGTCTATGATAGAGCTGTGAACCTTGTTCTGACCATGATATTTCGACCAACCCTTTGTGGTTTGTCCATATAGGAGATCAAATTTTAGCCCACCCACTTTTTCAACCAACCCTTTGGTCTGTCCATGGGTCATTTTTGGCCACGCCTAATTTTTTGCCCACTCGTGGCCCACCCGTCAGGATATTCCTCTGTTCCATATAGCCTTGATGCGGTAGTGCAGTGCGGGGAGTGGTAATAAAAACTTGAAAGGGACACCTACACACACGACACACACAACACACCACAGAGCTACACACACACACGCACACACACACACAACCACATACACACACAATCGTAAACCACACACACACACACACACAACAGCACACACACACTGTAATTATTTACCTGTTAATAAATACACGATCGTCTACGCATGACACTTATTCACGTTGAATAAACACTTACGATTTTGGTGTCATGTCTGTACATAGACACTATGAACATTCTACGTGTTACAATTTACAACTGGATTTGATATTACTCAACGGATATGAAAACAGCACACGACCTTCCTTTGGTCATGCCTCTGGAGTTCATAATATATTTGAACCCTACGGTATTCTCTTACTGTCCTCCTTTAGGGACTAGCCTCTTTTCTTCTGATGCTCTTAACCATGTGTTATTTTTGTCCTTGCGCTCTTGGACTCCTCCAAAGCTTGACAGATCGGTATGTGACGACAAGCGGCGCTGCGGCGCGAAGGCAACCAGGAATCAAGTGTTAAGGACATTTCAACGGAATAATTAGCCATGTGGGTCAAATTTTTGCACAAATGCAATGTTTTTGTCCTTTCCTTTGGTATACATGTTCAAATGTCTTAACGTTGTTTGGCCATGATATTTCGGACTTGACTTGCCATATACCATGGGCAATTTTGAACCCTAAAAGCGGCTGACTTTGATGGTTTGATGAGTTCCCAATCACGCGGGTAAGAATGATATCCTAGTGAACTGTTCTAAATAGTGTTCTAAATGAGTATTAAGATGAGTTGCCAAGAGTGGTTAGTGACACATAAGGTGAAGTGCCCAAGTGAGTAGACTCAATAGAGTGCCATATGAGTTATGCAAGTTGATACTCAAATGCAGTGCCGAAGTGTATGCGGCCACATAGTCATTGACACAAGATAGTAGTTGACACTCAACTATTTTGACCAACATAGAAGTCGACCACTTATACTTTTACAAAGTCTTTTTTCTAGCCATACCCCGATAGCCTCCAGGCATAGCACTAATCACAGTGGGTGTCTACCCTCTAGTTAAAAGGTATGACGGATATGTGGTGAATAGGTCTTACAACTTGCTAGGTGCTTCCAGCCTACTATGAAGTTAGTCCTTGTGTTCTTCTAACACACTTTTCGTGCAATAAACACTATCTGGACAACTATATGGAAGCTGTAGTCTTATTTTCACGCTATCCACATATGCATCTCCTAGGCATCTCACACATGTATCCGGTTAGGCACTCACACACCACTCACGCCACGAATGCACTTAACTTACTCATCTCCACAACTCGCTATTTTGAAGCCTAACTTTGATTGTTTTAGCTGTTGATGCCCCTCGCATAATGCCCTCAGCCATTGATGCCCCCAACTTTGAATGCTCCACTCATATATATGCTTCAGCATTGATGCCTCAACTGTGATGGAGGATAAATCTTTTGATGACGTCATCTTTATAGCGTGCATCTTTGAGATGCCATTCATATTTGACATGATTCTACTCTTTTAGTTTATGAAAATACATCTTTCTGAATGGCTTCATCTGCTACCTATCACTACAAAGACACAGAATTACGTCTCCTATTATTAATAGTGTCTAACCATATTTATAAGGTAGAGATTCATCCAAGGACGCAATTACATGATCATCTCCGCGTGAAGTCCACGCAATCGCGTCACCACAGTGGCGACCCGCCGCGCCGAATGAATAAAGGCAGTTCTTACGTTAATACAATTTACTAATAAGTCATTCGTTTTTATTCATGAGGTTTATAGCATTTTTATTAAAAACATTTTTCGCGTCCCTCAAACTGGTAAGTCATCTTTAATCTGCACTGTCCCTTAATCTACTCTCATAAGACAATTCATTTTTCATTCTTGTTTCCTGACCTCAATTTAGACACTTCACTCTTTTTCACATGCTTTATACTCTTTCTTAATTTTATATAGAACTCTTTTATTCACAAATTGTAATGTAAGTGTAACAACAAAAAGCTCCAGAGTTGTGCGTCTGAAATAGTATTTAAGACTCTCTCATATATCTCTACAGACAAACTGTACGAACTTTTATTATAACAACACTCTCAGTGTACATACCTTCAAAGCGCAGAGTAATGTCCGGAAGTAAATATTTTCCTTTGTAAGTGTGTAATGAGGCCATTCCTTCAACAACCAAGAGGGTAGCCCAGATTCGTTATGTCTTTTTTGTTTACTTCGTCTTTACTGTGCTTTGACTTCTATGTTTTACTGCCTCAGATAACCTCCAAGGTGATATATGACTGTTTTAACTGTTATATGTTTTACTGCTTTAACTCCATATAAATTATTAACATTACATACCTTTAAAGCAGTAAATCAGTAATCAATTAGAGGTGTTACCTAAACATCTAGGGGGGGATTGAGTGATAGCATCTATTGTTTATACTCGCTTTATGCTTTAACTCATGTTTTACTGCCTTAACCATTGTTTTATGCTTTAAATCTCATATGTTTTTAACTTTTGCTATTAACTACATACTCATTAAGGTCATTAAGCATCATTAAAGCGTAATATTTTCAGTAAACATCCAATAATTCAGAGGGTGATTGCTAGATCACGCAGGGCACTATTGGGGACAATTAGTGATTTGTGTCTTTTGTTTTCATTCACATACCTCTACTACTTTAACTTCATGTTATTTTGCGTGGTTGTTATACTTTTCTGCTTTACTGCTATGTGACTCAATTTCTGCTTATACTGCTTTAATCTTTTTCGCTTTTACTGCTTCTTTAACTTTTCCCTTGTATCATAGCTTAATAATAGTATTTTATTAAACAGTTATTTCTTTTTATATTTTTTAGAATTTTGTTTTTACTTGTTTATATTATTTTTATTTCATTGTTATCCTTGATTGATAATTGATAACTTATGACGAGTTTTCTTCTTCTTTCTCTGTGTTAGTGACTCCTTATGTGCTTATTCTACTTCGATGCTGCTATGTTATTATTATTAGAACACCACACACACACCACACACACAACACACACACACACACACACACACACACACACACTCCACACACCTCAATCACGGTTAGTACAACACTCATTCACTATCGACTCTTTTGTATACACACACCGTTCCACTACTGACACTGAGCATCTGTCTCCAATACCCATTTACAAAGCATACTATTTAACAGCATTTAGTTACACATGCGGTCACAGCGCAACATTCACTATTTATACTATACACATCATATACTATCTATTGACACTACATGTTTGATACAACTAGACAATTATCAGTGTCACTACTGCAACAACCCAGATTTACTTACCACTCACACAGATTTACTTACACTATAAACATACTTACGCACTCACACACACGAGTGTGTACCCTCTGACACACACAGATTTATTGCAAAATGTTTGCTATTTCATTTGCAACCAGATTTCACACAACACACCACACACACACACGACCCACACACACCACACACACAGCGTTTTAACCCTTTTTCATCCCGACACACTTCATTTTTTACACATCACTATTTCTTGCATACCTATTATTTTAAACATTTTCTGTTTTAACATTTGTTTAAATACACGTTCATTATATTATTTCTCATTCAAATATAACGCTCATCAATTACTCTTTTCAATTTTTTCTACTGTTATCTTCATAATTAATAATCTGATTATTATTTTCTTTAGTGCATGAACAAAGAGAAATTATATAATGTTCAATACTTTTTGAGTTTCATCTCAAATACTCTACATTTTTACTACGAAGTAAGCATCCCATAAGCTTTGTAAAATCCTGAAAAGCTCTATCATACTGATAACATTTTATGAAAAGTTTGTTTGTATTACAAAAACACATCTAACATCTTTTTATACGATAACTTAAAGCCATAGTAACACTTTCTTCAGTAAATCAGTATTAGGACAGGGGCCCCAGGCACCCCTACTACATCAAGCTATGCAACGTTTTTTGTTCTAGATTTACCTATATGTAAATCTCTCATATGTCTCTCGTTCACCATCATCGTACTGCATAAGTTTCAGTAAAATACAAAAATAATTCTTCTTCTTGCTCATATGTTTATAATACACATCATATATTTATAAACTCATGTCTAGGTTAAGTAAAGAAACTCTCTTAGACAAAATAACAACTTTTATCACTGCATATTCAACTACATCCAAATTGTACCATATATTATTTCATCACTTGTGGAAACTAAACTGAGATATTTTCAAAGTTTTTAGTTGTAAGTTAAAACACTTTTTTCTTTATTATTCGACAATTGTTATCCTATGTTTCATGTTGACAATCTCTCCACTCTCACGAGTATAACATCACAAAAACTCCTCGACACTACCTATATCGCAGATTACCGAAACTGACCTCTCTCTCTGTATAGAATGTGGGTTGCAAAATAACTACTTTGGTTAGGTCTAAAATTTAGGATCTAATAGTACGCTCTCATTTTGTTTCACACACGATGGCAGATTTAGCCTCATTCCAGATCCATAATATATATTCAAACTTGAACCTTTTTCTGTCAAAATGTGTGCCAATAAGATATGTTCCATAAGCGCTCCAAAGTTGACTAAAGGCCTCATTCACTCGTGTGACGAGAAGAATACAAGAGACTCCTTTTTCATGTGTGTCAAGAGACGGTTTCGTCTGATTACCATTTGTGTGATCCTAAAAATACCAAGGTAAAGGTAAATTCACCGTGAACAATGATATAGGAACCAAAATCAGATCCGATGTCGTGGTTATTATTACTAGTATTTTTAGTAATAATATTTCCAAATGAAACCTGCTGGATCATGGAGTGAATAGAACAAGATCTCCCTTTAAGCAGGTAAAAAAGGAATAATGTTTTCTCCAGTGTTACTATGTGGTTTTTGCTCCACTGGGAGCGATTGTAGAATCCGTTACTAAAAGCTTACCACATATTAGTCTCTCCCTGTCATATATCGATCCGGGCTCACGTGGATGTGAAAACTTCCTAGTGTTACTGTGGTCTGGGAAATTTATTTATTTTTATCGTCTTGGTCTGAAAATCTAACGTTGTTTCTTTAACTTGTATGAGCAGGTGTTCGTTTGTATGTTATCTTTAGACCGGCTACCAATTAATTACACTTAGTTAATATCATAGTCCATTTTTATAGCTGTTAAGCGGTGCGACAATAGTTATTGATTTGTATTAGAAGTGTTTTTTATTTTTACTAAGTGTATATCAAATTTATAATAAATACTTACAGTGAGGAATAATTATTAAATCTTCCTGAATAAAATAGAATAGAATTAAGTAAAATATTTTTTGTTCTCAAACTAGTTATTAGCTAACCACCTAGAGGTCTCGCATGAGCCCAGCCGCAAAGGCAGCGCAGAACCCCGCAACCCGCAGAGTGTATTTGCCACCGCGACGTCCCGCCCGCCGAAGTGACGCCATCGCAGGCCAATATATATCGCGTATGCCGCCACGCCTTGCTTGTGCCCCCAGCAGACTCAATATTTCGACGCGCGTAAATTTGCACAGGATATATATAAAACGAATATTAATTTATTAAAACATTTTATTTTCTGATGGTTTAAAATTATTTATTTATTAGTTGGTTCTAGTCATTACTTTCTAACTGACCGCTCCAAATTGTTCTTATTAATGTTAGAGAAACACACAATAACACAACACACACGCATACAATTTACATCATGAACGGACACACAATAACACAACGCCAACCACTCACCTCACGCACCACTCTTCTTTACACGATTAGCGTTATTTATTAAACCCATTTTGTTTTTATATCTTACATTTATATTAACTTGTCTATTTAAGATAGTATATTTACTTCATGCATAAGTTTGATTATATACAATGTAAAAAATACGCAATTTAAATCCCTGCACATGCTTACACTTAATCTTTCACACAACACACACCACACACTACACAGGACACACACATCCATCGACCACACGAAGCACTCAGCACACTACAACGCATGCTACCAATTCTACTTTACACATATAACGTTTATAAATTTATTAAAACATTTTCTGTTTCTATTTTTATTTATAATTATTATATATAGTGTTATTTACCTCATGCCTATTGTTATATTGTATCTTATGAAAACACCAATACACACCACACGACATAACCACTACACAGAACCACACACATACCACATTACAACAATAAACTCAGCATCACTCTCGGACCCACTCGAGATATTTTGATGCCCCATCTTTGATGCCGCACGCTTTTGTATTCATTCTCCTTGATTATTGTGCTCTCAGTTGGTTGATGCCTCAATTTCGATGTCTCAGCTTTTGATGCCTCAACGTTTGATGCCTCAGCTTTTGATGCTTTCAGCTTCTGGATGCTCATAACCTTTTAATAACTTAGCTTTGGTACATCAGCTTTGGTGGTTCATCTTTGTTGACTCATCTTTGATGACGTCATCTTTGATACCCACTATATAATGATTCATTTTATAAGCAGTTACCACTTACCATAGAAACTAGCACTTACCACTTATACAACCCGACATTTATCCACTCGATATCTGGCTTATCTATTATGGCAGATTTATACTCTCGGGAGAGTCACCTCTTTACTACTCACTCTACCACAACATCCCCACCACATACACAATATCTTATTACTAGGCATCTATATTATCCCTATATATATATATAAATAATATATAAATTATAATATTATATATATATATATATTAATAATATATATACTATATATTAATATTATATTATATATAATTATATATATTTATATATATTATATATAATATATATATATATTATATCATATATATTATTAATATTTCATTCGCTGACGGAAACTATGTGGACTGCGGGCTGCAAACGCCGAGCGGCGGGAACGCGGATATAATATATTGCTGACCTGCTTTGGTAGCTTCACTTCGGCGGGCTGAGGGACGCGTGCGTAGAAAACGTGACCCCTGCGTAGTTGCGGGGTTGGCTGCCTTGCGGGTGGGGTCATGCTTGAGCCCTGTGTAGTTAGCGTTATGAACTTAGAGGAATATTTATTATTTCCATATATTTCTCTTGGTGAAAAAATTAATAATATTATTTCTAATAATAATTTATGTCTTTATTATATAAATGTATGATACATATAGAATTTAGTAATAAAATAAATAAAACACTATTTTATATATCAAATCAGATAACTTGTTGCACCGCTTAACAGCTAATATAATAATGACTATTAGATTTTAAATAATGAGTTTATATTATTATAAATAAATAAAGAATTAATATATATAAATCACACACTACATACTTGCTACATAATTACATAGTTTATATTTAAGAACAAACGTAATTTTAGAACTGATCAGAATTATTATTATATAAATAATTCCGACTACAATCACATACGAGGTCCTTAATTTAGATGAATAAGGTTACCTCACACGACTCAAATCACAACGTAGTTGAAAACATTTTTCACTTTTTACGCTTAAAGCGTCTTTCCGATTTCCAAGCATTGTTTCTAAGTTTTGAAATACCCTCTATTATTTTATAAAAAATACCTCCATACACACTCATACGCTCTCTTGTCTTACAGGGGAATTACCTTTGGAGCAAATATGGTATTCCTTTTTCCTTCCTCGCTAATACTGGCATCCTGCTTTCAATATCAGCCCTAATTTAGGCCCAACGTAGTTTATTGCACCACATTACAGAAAAAGGGTCAGTTTGTGAAAAATATAATTTTGACCTTGCAAATTAGCGGCTGTAAATCGCTCGGGTTATACAAAAGATATATCCATTAAAATTAGACCTAAAGTTAGTTATTTCAACACATATTTTACAGAGAGAGGTCAGTTTTTTATCTGTAAGGAGTGCGGGTTGTGTTGTGTTTTTCTCGTTGATGGATTGTAATGTACATTAAATAATAATAATAAAAAGTAAACTCCGAATATATTTAAAAAAAAAAATACTTTTTGAGCATATATTTTTAGTTAAACATTTAATATATTGTATATTAATTATAATTAATAATATATATATGTATTAATATATAAAGTTGTATAAAATAATTTTGTATATATTTATTTAAATATTAAAATAATAACTTAGAAAATTATATAGTAATATATAATTAAATAAAATAATAAATAAATAAATAATAAAATAATAATAATAATAATCAAATAATTACTTAAATTAATAATATATAGATTATAATATATAATAATAATAATAATAATAAAATAATTAAGATAAATTTAAAAAGATAATAATAACTAGATAATAATCAATTATATAATAATTATATAATAATAATATAGATTTTAATATATTAAAATACATTAATAATATATTAATAACAATTGGTGATTTATAATAATAGTGTAAATAATAATATATAATAAAATATAAGAAAAGCAGTAAAGTCCAAGAAAGAAAGACGCGAAAGACGAGAAAGAAAGTCTTGACAGCATAAGAGTTAGTTTTTTTTAAAAGATGAACGTTCCAACTTAATCAACTGACGATCGCTTTGGTGTGGAGAGCGTTGCGGGGGCGTCCTTACTGAAATTTACTGATTATTTGTTTAAGGTACGTAAATATATGTTTTTAAACCTAATTTAAAGTTGATACTATACCTGACTAAATTTAGTTAGTATGCAAGTTTTTCTGTGTTTAGATAACCTTTTATAGGACCAGTGACCAAACTAAGGTTCTAAAATTTAAAAATCCGCGCAGTTAATGCAAAGTTAGTATATACAGAGTTAATAGTATTGTCAAAAATATGTGACGAATTCTTCTGTTCCATGGGATTTGACTAATGTCGCAATAGTATTTTTCCTCTATTATAGTTGGCTGTTGGGTTTTAAAGAAAACTTTGAAATATTTAGGTGTAGCTAATTTGGGTTAATCCGAAATTCGCATCACTAGTAATAAATATAAATGTATAAACGTATGTATTATTATAAAATTAAAAAAACATAATAATGTTTTTAATAATATATAATTTAAAAAATATTAATTATTTAATAAATAAGTTTAATAATGTGTAATTTAGTGAGTGTGGCCGATATAGGTGTGTATATGTAGTTAGTGTGTTAGTGTTAGTGTATATATATATATGTGTGTATATGATATTATAATTGTATGATATATATATATAATATGTGTGTGTGTTGTAATAATTCTGTGTGAGCCATAATATAGTTAGTATATTTAGTTAAGATAAATCCTGTGTGTTAGTAATAGTAGGTATATATATATAATATTATATTATAGGTATATAAGGTGTGTATAAGTAATATATAATATATAGATATATAGTGTTATAATAATAGTATTATATAAAATATTGATTAGTATGATAGTATGTATATAAAATAAAGTATAATATAGTAAATTAATTAGTGTATGTATGTTATATAAATATATATAAGTATATATATGTACGTACCCATACGTTATAGTATAAATATTACTATGTAATAGGTATGTGTAATATGAGTATGTATAATAATTAAAGTATATGAGTTACTTATAATTTGGACAGAACTTTGAAGAGAGACTTCTGTTATTCAATGTTCTTTCAGTAGAACATTCATGTATTGTAAAAAGTTCCTAACATTGAACCATACGATTGGTAAGTATAGTAGTTTCACAAGTTAGTAGTAAGCACAATTTACTGGTTTTATAATCGCGGTACGTATTAGTATACACTTGTGTTCATGGTTACTATGGGAAAGAGTTACCAGAGTCAAAATAAGGTGTGGTATAGTGGAAATAGGAAATAGAAATGAAGAAGATATGTAAGAATAGTAGGCTGAGGCTGTTAGGCTGTGAATAAGATTTAACGATTTTGTGTATTTTTTTTTAAGTGGCTTTTTCAGTATTTTCAAAATTGGAAGAGTCTTCCACTGACAGCTCATTGTAAACATTGACAGCTTTTCCGGTCAGTAACGATCCTAAAAGATGTGCATAGCTTTCCTTTGGGATCTCGTTAGCTATAGCTTCTTTCTCGAATAATACTAAGTAATCTTCAATACTTTTTTCCAAATTGTTATACTCAAACCTGCAAAATGTTTATAAAAGTTTTAGTACAAAAATTCGATAAGAAACAGTCGCTAAAAAAGTTAAGGAGGAATGTACTCGTAAAGTCAATTCATAGTAATGTTGACTGGAGTTTTTTCACACATAAACATCAAATGCATTCCAGTCTTCCTATATATATATTATATATATATTATATATATATATATATAATATATATTATGATGTATATAATAATAACTATATTTATATATATATGTATTTATAGTTGATGTGTATGTGTGTATGTATTATATGTTTATAAAATATATATATATATATATATATATATATAATATATATATGATATATGGAGACTGATATGTCTATGTTGATGTTGGACCTCTTGAAACCCGGGTACTCCGTAGCCCAAAAAAAAAAATAGTACAGGTATCCTCCAAAGGGTCATAAAAATAGACACTTTCTATTATAGGATTTGATGATTCAAATATATATAGAACCTGTTACGTTTTACGACTTTCGTCAGTTTTTATTTTTTTATTTATTAACTAGATAGGAATACCCAAGGGTAAAACCGCAAAGTGGCAGGAGTCGGTCTCTCGGCCTTCGGGAACGACAGGTAGGACTATTCCCCCCCTCCGGGAGGGTCTCCGGAACCCCGCTCTTTGGTATTTGGGTGTCGCGGGGTCCTCCGCCCCTCCCCTACGGGTATTGAAATCGTCCCCCCTTCTGCTTCCCGTCGGCCGACGACCCCTATTTTGCCGTGTAATCCCTTTACATATCATATATCTTTTTAAACACATATATATATATATATATATATATATATATATATATATTATATATATATATATATATATCATATATAATTATATATATAAGTATATTATATATATATATATATATATATATATATATAACAACGTGTGTAAATTAACAACTATAAAATCTATTTATGTTCCATAGAGATAACTATACTATTTTTTTGAGGTAACTATTACTCTCGTCGAAAAGTCTCCATCGACAAAAACATAATGGCAGGATGCAGTAATACGAAAAAAAAAAAGATGTTAATATTAAATTGATATTCTTAACAATTATATAGATTATATTCCAAATTCAATTTGTTTTCTTATAAAACTAAATTATATGTGAGAAAATGCAATTTTGAAATTTAAACGATTTAACACTTTATGTTGGTTATAAATAATAAGAAGAAAATAAATATAAAAGTTACACCTCTTTAAAATAAAAAAAAAAAACTGAAATTTTCGAGAAAATCAAGAAAGGAAACAACCTATTCCACATGAGGAGTTTCAAAAGTTAAAGACTAGCAAATCGAGTATAAATAGTGAAAAAAGTCAAAGGCAAAATTTTCCTTAAAAAATATTCCCACGCTAATGAACAGTGATAGATAAAAACCTCATCAAAGCAGAAGTTAGTAAGTGATGATATTTTTTTTAAAATTAATAACTATAAAAATAAACATATCTCCCTACGATCATTAAAAAATTAAATTGAATTTTGAATTTCTCATTTATATAATATAAAAAAGAAAATTAAAATATTAAAAGTTTAGTTTATAATATTAAATGAAAATGGACGTAATAACTTAATAGACTTTTAAGGTCCTATAATTATGGAGAATTATATATAGTTTTTATAATTAACATTAATAAATTAATCGATGCGAAATGATAAATATAATATAATATATATAGCTAAGTAATTATACTATATATATGATATTATTTAATATAAATTAAATATATGAGACAAAGTTACTTAACGCCACACGGAACGAACGGAATGGTAGGTCGGATCAAAGAAAAAATTTCCACAGGTCTTCTTCGTTCGAGTAAAAATATTAGAAAGATTTCTTATGGAAGCGAAATGAATGTGTTTTTATGTAGCTATGTTTCTTAGGAGGAGCGGAAATTAGGTAGCAGTAAAGAAAGCTGAGGTGTACTGTTTAGTAGGTTAAATTAGGTTATTATAGGTTAGGTACCTATTATAGGTAGGTCCTATTAAAAGGTCACCCGTCTCAGCCCCCCGTACATGAGTAATTAGGTCAGGTTCAGTTCATGTGATGAAAAAAATTTTCCTTTCGGCTCCCAATAAAATGAACATCCTATTATATGTATAGCATAGTAGGCTACTCAAAAGTTAAAAAAAAATTTCTGACCCGAACTTCCCGTTTCCGTGAGGTTGTGCGTTTAATAAATCTTTTTTACCTATTAAAAAGTAACAATATATAAATGAGATATATTATATTATATAATATATATAGTACTATAAGTATATAAATAAAATAACATATAACGAAATCCATTAATAAAATCCCCCCTTTCATAGTAGTGAGTATAATTATATATATATAATATATATATAGTAGTCAATACTATAACTCACTTCATGATTTAGTATTTAAACTGAATATTTATATATAATTCTCTGCTACAGATGTCCATATCCATCTCTAACAGGTATTGTGGCAAAGCATCTGATCTTAATCAAGGAAATGGGAGGTTAGTATCTAAATATTGATTAGTTTTAATCATAACATCGAATCCTATATATCATATATCCCCACTATCAATGATTTAATATTATTTTTGGACAAAGTATATATTTATATATTATAATTAATAATAGTAGTTATTATTTATATTAGTAGTAGTAGTATAATATATATCATGTAAATAAATATATATAATATCATATAATTATGAATGATTTAAAAGTTCAAGTATAAAACATGTGTTATAAAGCAGTAAATAAACTATATAGAGTTAAAGCAGTTTTAAAAGCAGTAAAAAATAAATATACAATATAAAAGTATAACCATAAATATACTAATCCTCTCACCCCCTATAGTATATATAATGTATAGTTAAACACCTTCTAATTAATTTATAATGTAAATTTTATGCCAAATGCTATTTTTAATTATATATATAATATAATTATAATGGTAAAAGTTTTGTAAATATTCTTTCAATATTTGAATCGATAATAATATATCAAAAAATATATTATCGGGATATATCGTAGGAGAGGTTTATAGCAGTAAGACACATATAAGTTATAAATATACGAAGTTAAAACTTGAGTTAAGCATAGTTAATAACATGCAGTTGGAAAAGCAGTAAACGCAGTTAAAAACAAAGGTATAGCATATTACTAATCACCCCTCTTAGGTGTTTAGGTTACACCTTATATAGATTTACTGATTTAATAGCTTTAGGCTATAAAAAAATCTTATGTTAATTTTATAATAAAAGATTTTCATAGGATTTGTGAGTATAAAAAAGAAAAAGTTTATTTTTCATAAGTATTTTGTTTATTTTTTCTTAACTTACATACAATTATTAAAAATTTATATAAATTTAAAAAAGTATTAAGTTAAAAAAAGTTATATAATTAGTAAAATAATTGATTAATATAATATATTATATAATGTGAATATACATTATATATTTTGTAAATGATTAAGTTACAGTTTTAGTTCGCCGAAATGTATTTAAAATATAAATAAATAATTGACTTCTTTTGTAGTACTATATAGAAATAAAAAAATGTGAATAAATTAGAACTTTCATTTAAATCCCTTTATTAACTAAAATCTAAATAAATTTCTTCACCACTTTCGATGTGTGACAGGGGGCAGGGACTTAAAGTGTGAGACTAGCGCACCTGTGGGTGCGGGTTCGTAGGTAGAAACCCTTCACTAGACCGATGACGGAATTCTTCAATAGTTTTTGCGTTCCTTGGGGTGATCAGGCCCTCCAAAATCTGAGAACTATAAAGCCTTTAGAAACCCATTAATATTATAAAAACCTTTTATGTCTCGTTTGATTCGTTGTTTATGTGGCGGCTCAGAGACTCTGACGCCAAATACAAAGGATGAGTTTCAAATCCAAAGCACTGGCATCTAACTCCAATATATAGAATGGTCTTCAAATAATTGGGATGGCGGCATTTTCTAAGAGATGACGTCATCACAAGGGCGAACCTTCAAGTTGAGGGCATCAATGCGAGCATTTATTTGATGGAGCATCAAAGTTGGGCATCAATGCTTGATGCATTTATTGCTGGGGCATCAAAGTTTGAGACCATCAAAGTTGAAGGCTTTCAAACACTATGCAGACAAGTGTGCTGAGTGTAATGTAAGATATGCATCTTGCTGTGGGTGTGATGATATGTAAGTCCTTAGCCCTATTAAATTTTTAGTTGTTTTTAACTGTCATGTGAATATACTCTCAGAGAGAAAGTGATAAATAGCGCTTTTATAGATGTCATAGTGTGTATAAGTGTTGAAAAAGACTAACTAACTCATGTTAGGAAGCATCCTAGCATGTTGTAATATAATACACCAATCGAATCCTCATTAATATACCTTAACCTAGGGGTAGACACACCATATATTAGGGCTATTCGTGAGGCTTTCAGTATAGGTATAGGCTTAGAAAAGACTTGAAAAATAAGTGGCACTTCACAGTTATAGGCTAACTATGTGGCACCAACTGGTCAATTACTTTGTAGGCATCTCAACTTGGCCATTTCACTGGCACTCACTTTGGCCACTCATTCGCTATACATTCTAATTGTAGCACTCACTTAGGCATTTACTAACCTGTGCAACTTTCACCGGCACTCATCTAATACTCATAGAACTAATAAATTAAATACAATCACTAGATAACTTCTTAACGGTGAATTGGGGAATAACACCATCAAAAAAGCCAAATCAAGTTAAGCGTTGAGCATAATATATATTAAATTATATATATATATATATTATAATATATAGTAATAACCTGTTTAAAGGTAATTAACTCCTCGCCAATAGCTTCCGAGAAAAGGCTTTTCAAAACGCGGTCTTTGTCTTCAAAGGTATGTTACTATGTCATAAAAATAAAGTTTAGAGAAGACCTTTCAATATTTGGTCATTTATACGCTCAACAATTTGTTTGAGTTCAAGTCGAAAATACTTTTCATATGGGGTCAAAACAAAACGGACTTTAAAGTTTATAAAGAATACGACTCAAAAAAAGGCTACATAGATCCTTATAAAAGGAGTTCATATTTAAAGGAACACAAAAAATCGGAAATTACGGCTAGAGTTAAGGGCACATAAACATATATAAATATAATTGAAATCCCTCAATGTCAGCGTTATCTGAATGTCTATCTCACCAACTTGATTATGGTTCCACACTGCAAGGTTCAAACTCCAGATGATAGTCAAGTACGCACACACGCCCAGTAATCTAGATGGGCCTAAAATACTCACTGGGTCTTTTTAATTTTGGAGCAAGGGGCAAATAGAGCAACTCTATCAATAGCAATAGCGCAAAGGTTCTCTAAAGAAAAAAAATGCTTAAAAAATAACAAACAATCTAAAATAAGAGAGTTATAGTGTAAAATGTGTCACCACGCTAAAAAAGTAGAAATTATAAGAAATTTTACCAATAATTTATAATATGGAAATATAACACTTCCACACGTGTATCGAGTACTATAGAATCAAATGACCCATATGAATTCAGAATATTTAAGAACCATCAGGAGGGGAAAGGTCGTGTGTTTGTACGTGAGTATAAGTGATAAATGTAAGTGTCATTGAGATAGTTTTTATTCTCTCAAGTTATTAAGTGAAAATCTTTTAAAAAGTGTATAAATTGGATTTAGGGCACCAACCAGTGAATAATGTGGATAGACTTATACATAGTGTTGAGAGAGTGTGTGTGTTTTCGCTCGATGATTGGATTATTCAGAAATTTCGCATAGTGATGTGTGTGTGTGTCGTGCGAGTGCTTTTCCGTTGTGTTGTTGTGTTATATGTGTGTAGATGTGTGTGTGTCGTAGTGTAAGTGCTCGCTTGTTATTGTTTTGGAACGTGATGTGTGTGTAGGTGTTTACAAGTTAGGAGTTACGTTCCTGCCTAAGGCGTTCAAGTTATGGAACGGAAATATGTAATCGGGGGAGTGGGGCCCCGAGTGGGCAATATACAACAATTTCAGCGATAGGGCCAAATAAATGACCCATGGGAAGACCAAAGGTTGGTTGAAAATTAGGGTTGGGCTAAAAATTGAACTCTATTTAGGTTAACCGAAAAGGGTTTGTACTCTCAAATGGGATCATTGTGTCAAAAACAAAAGGTTAAGCATAATTTCAGGAAAAGGCGCAAAAGCTCCTCTTAACACAAGAGTTTTGAACGACGGAACTCATTGGCCAGTGGCGCGGACAAAAATGGAAACCCACTGTGTTTCGAAGAAACAACAATTACGGGGCGTAAATAGCTGGATATTAATAATATAATATATATTATAAGTATATTATATATATATATATAGGTAATTAGTATAGTATATATATAAAATATAATATATATCAATTAATATATATATAATACGTAATATATCATACATTAGCTGACAAAACCCTTGGGCGGAACCCTTCTTCGAAGGTTTGTCTACAAATAATTAGGGTTGCCGAAATAATTAGGGATGCCAAAAACATTAGCGCGTTCTCAAAATTAGGGTTCTCAAAATAATTTGGGTTCTCAAAAAAAAATAGGGTTCTCAAAATAAATTAGGGTTTCTCAAAAATACCGATGGGCTAAAATAAGTAAATGTGAGGACATGGGAGACCAGTGTATAAGGATGAAAGAAGTGAAAAAATGGTATTTTATGATCTGCACTCAAAAAACGGTCAAAGGTCCGCAAAAAAGGTCAAATGGGGACGCAAGCGTAATAACTTTTGGGGTCCCACTCAAATAGGCAAGGGCCGACAAAAATAGTATGAAATATTGGTCAATAAAAAGCTAGGGCAGGTAAAATTAAAGGTATTTTTAAGTGTGGGTTTGTGGTTTTCTCGCTCGATGGTGTTTTCGCTGTTGGTCAAAATGACCTTATACACGCTCATTATTATTATGTGAGTTTGTGTTTGATGCAATTATAATTACATAATAATTAAAATAATATCAATATAAATGAATTTATAAGAAAACACAAACCAATAAAAAAAACAAATAAAGATGGTATTTTGGGAAAGAAGAACTATAAATTTATTGACGACACATAACTTTCTATATGAGAGGAAATTTGCTAAATAAATTATAAAAGTATGATAATCTTATACTTTCATTTTCATAACATACTCACAATACATAAACATAAACATACATAACATATCTACATTACAAATACATCATACATATACTACATAGGACATACATACATACATACATACAATAATACGACAGTTTCTAGGAAGCTCTCACGGTAGAAGCAGTAGTTTAGCTTTGATTATTATTGTTTGCATAATATCCTTATCTTAATGTTTTTTTTATTATCAATTTTCTTGTGCATGTACTACAACTTTTTTAACACGGATTCCTCATCCGTGTCAAGGTTTTTCGCCATAGGCTGAGGTTCAATGAACATAATGATATCTCCAGTTTTCATAGTTTTGTATTTTAGTATTACAAAAAAAATATAAGAAAGATAATAAAAAAAACTAGATATGCTTAATGGGATATATGCAAACATAACATGCTACATGTACTAGCTTATCTAGGACTCTGTGCTCTCTCTCTTGTTGTATGTATGTATGTATGATTGTATGATAAGTGATAATGCTTATGTATTTGTATGTTTATCGTATGTATATCTCTGCTCTCGTATCCATTATCTGTAGATACTGTTATTCTACTTCGAGAATTACGTTGCGTCTTATAGAATGTTCTGATGAAGTTAATGCTTAATGCTTCTAATTGTTTGTGATTTCTTCTTTTTGTGATTAGATACATCAGTTGTGTAGTTTTCTTTCTATAACTTTTTACGCTATTTTTATTATTTAAATATGCATCATGAAAGTAGTACAAAACACACATATTGGACGTGTTAGGTCAAATTGAACACAGCGAGAGAAAACCCCTCACCCAGCGGAAAAACCCACCTTACCTTTTTTATTTCCATGCCTCTTTGAATAGTGCCAAAAGGTCACGGTATGCTGGAAAGTAACTTCTTGGGCCCAAAATTTTACCTGCCCTGACCTTTGTTGGCGACTTCTTCGCTTAATGTAGGGCTACACCTTCTGATTCAGGCTGTCCAGGCTATTGTCTTCCATGGGTCATTTTTGGCCACGGTTTTTTTGAGATACCCTATAGGTTTGGATGAGAACCCTTAATTTTCATTGAGAACCCTAAATTTTTTTGAGAAACCCTAATTTTTAGAACCCAATTTTATTTGGCATCCACCTAATTTTTCTTATTGCAACCTCATAATTGTTGTGTTGCAACCCCATCGAAGAAGTTGCAGACCAAAAACGGTTGCTTATTCGAGGCAACCAGTGTTAGACATGTGATTTAACTCCCGTTTCTTATTTTCTCTACGTACCCTCTCTCCTTAACCAATTTTTTCGACCGTGGCATAGTTCTTTCTGCCCACTAGGCTATTTGTTTGATCTTCAATATATATATGCGCGCACTATAGAGCTCTCTTTTTATTTGATATCGTATTAGACATTTGTTTTTGATTTTTGACTCGTTGCATATTTTTCGACCAACCGTTTGGTCTTCCATGGGGTTTCAATTAAATCCATTCAATTTTAGCCCACCTAATTTTCAACCAAACTCCATTTGGTCTTTCCATATGGTCAGTTTTAGCCCACACAGCTAATATTTTTTGCCCCTCGATCGGCGGGCACACGCGATCAACATTAATGTCCGTTCTAACTGAACGCCTGTTATGGAGTCATCACCTCCTTTGAACGACCTTAACACAACACACACAACCATTAACACTTACACACACACACATCACACAACACAACACACACACACACACACACAACCAATCATCAGCATACATTCACCACATACACACACTTATACACTTATACACACCATTTCACTATTGGACTTATAATTCACTATATAAAACCACTTACATTTTCCATAGGGACACTTACATTTACACTTATACTCACGTTCAAAACACCACGACTCTTCCCTTTTTATGGAGTCATCTCAATGTTAGGTCATTTTTATGACCCACTAGTGATATTTTTTGTTTCACTTCCTTTAGGGACTTAGCCTTTTTATGCTGACTAACCTTATGTTTATTTGTCCTTGACCTTTTCTCATAAGCTTGACAGATACCTGATGACGGGTTGAACCCTGCGGTAGTGGAACCAGGATCAAGGTGTTAGGGACATCCAGATTTACACATGTGATCAATTTTTATGCCACGTTAATTTTGTCCTTCCTTTAGGACTTATGCCATATACTCTTATTTTGAATGTCTCTTAACCTTGTTTTGAGACCATGGATATTCTCGGACTTGACCTTGCCATATTCCTTTAACCATGGGTCAATTTTTGACCACGCTAAACTTGATGGGCTTTGATGGTTTTCCTCAAAAGAATATTAGAACAGTATTCTAGTGATGTTCTAATTAGTTGTTTTTACTGGATGGTATTAGATGGAGTGCCAAGCGTGAGTCGCAGGTTGAAGTGCCAAGTGCAGTGCCATAATGGTTGCCAATGTAAGGCCAAGTGTAAGCTGAGCCACAGTGTAATGACCAGTGAGTGCCACATAGGTGCAAGTTGTAAGTGCCACATAGTCTGCCAAACTGTGAGTGCACTACTTTTTTACAAGTCTTTTCTAGCCTTACCCTGAGCCCGATAATAGCCCTAAAATATGGGGTATCTCCCCTAGGTTATATAGGTATGTGAGGATTCGTGAGATTGAGTATTATGTATATTTTCACTTGCATTTAGGACTCTTCCTACTATGAGTTAGTCTTTTTCTACACACTTTATTACCACTACTATGACTACTATTATAGCGCTTACACTCTCCATTAGACAACACTACATTAAACTAATATACACTTACTCAACTTACTACACTCACACATACAGCAGATGCACTTTACACTTTACCAACTCACACAACTCTCGATATTTTGAAGCCTCAACTTTTTGATATGTGATCTAACTTTGAGAATGTAATATTATACAGCATAAAAATATGCTATATCAAGCATTGATGCCCCATACTTTGATGCTTCCATCATAATGACCTCAGCATTGATGCCTCCACTTTGAAGGGGTTCGTCTTTGATGACGTCATCTTAGATGCCGTCATCTTATGAGACCATCTATTATTGATGATTTCATCTTTGATGAAATCATCTTTTGAATGGCTCATCTCTACCCTACATCAAAGACAGCCAAAATATTATTGTCTAACCTATGTTATAAGGCTGATCACCAGGACGCAGCTTATATTTGATCTCTCTTGACGTGAAGTCCACGAACCCGCTCCCAAGGATGCGATCCCGCCCGCGCTGAAATGAAAAATATATAATTATAATCTATAATTTTCATTCATTTTTATTTCATGCTTAGCATTTTTTATTAAAAACATTTTCCGTGACGTAACACTAAAACTGTAACTTCATTACAGACCTTTATTTACTTACACAATATATTTATATTAACTTATTTTTACTTAAATACTTTTTACTTAATACTTTTTAATTTATAAATTATTAAAAATTGTATTGTATAAGAAGAAAAAAACCAGAGTGTGCCTGATATATTAACATTTTATTTACTTATAACTGTACGAATTTAACTTATTTAAAAATATTTACGTTTTTATATACCCTTAAGCAGTAATCAGTAAATTCAATAAAGGTGTAACCTAACACCAAGAGGGGGTAGTATGCTTTGTTTAACTGCTTTATGCTTGAACTTCATGATCTTTTTACTGCCGTGTTAACTCCAAGTTTTACTGTTTTAACTTATATGTTTTACTGCTTTAACTCACAATTTATTAACATTACATACCTTAAAGCAGTTAAATCAGTAATCAATTAGGAGTGTACCTAACACCTAGGGGGGGATTAGTGTGCTTTTGTCTTTACTGCTTTACTGTCTAGTAAAATAACTTCATAGATTTACTGCTTTTTAAAGCTCACATGTGTTTTTATCTCGCTTTTCTTTTTTAAACTTAAGTATGTTTTTACTTGCTTTAAACTTTCACATAGGTCTTATTATAAACTTACATACCTTTGGAAGCAGTAAATCAGTAAATCAATAGAGGCTGTGACCTAACCCCAAGGGGGGGATATATAGGTGGATGCTTTTGTTTTTAACTTAGATGCTTTAACTGCTGTTTAACTCATGTTTTACTGCTTTAACTTTCTGCTTTCTGCATTTAACTGTTTCTGCACTTTACTCGCTTTAACCTGTTCTGCTTACTGTTTTAACCTGTATTCTGCTTTACTGCTTTATACATTTTGGTATATATATTATTAGAAGCATGGATACAGAATCTTCTTTTATATATTGTTTTAATACTTTCTCGTTTATTTTTATTTAAATTTTATATTTATTTAATTATTTATTAATTTATTATACTTTAGTGTTTATTTACTTATTCATAAATTGTTTATGTATTTATTAGCAGACTTCACCCAACACACAACACACAACACACTACACACACACACCCACCGACACACACACACACACACACACACACATAACACATTACAGGCTTTTAACACATCATTTCGAGGCTATGACACTTATAAGCCTACATTATCAACGTATGACCTATTAACATTTTACCTCAGTTAGACACTTACATTTAACTTATTACACTATGCGAGGTCACACCAATCCATTCACATAATGAGTACTCTAATAATACAACACATCCACTATGACAACTTAACATTTGTCCATAGACCACTTACGAGTTATATACACATCAACACCTCAGTAGTTTTTTTACCTCACACAGAATTTATTCACTTCACACAGATTTACTTACACTCAGCACCACAGAAGGTTTACTCTATTCATCAACCACAATTTACCTCTACCTTGCACACAGATTTACACACACACACACACACACACACACACCACACACACCACAACCCACCACAGCGAGTACACAACCCCTGTCACACTCACTTACTTACACATAGTTATTTACGAGGTGCATTATTAATTTTCATTATCAATTAACCTCTATATTGATTTTTTCTTAATCTTTCTACACATCACCGTACCTCACTTTCTACTAATTCTTCACATCACTTTCGTGCAAATTATACATTCACTAAAACATCCTACTGGTCAGCTTTTCTTAATAAGTTTTATCTCAACTAAATCAAATGTCATTATCAATATGAGGCAAAAGAATTTATTATTACACTTGTTTAATACTTTTTGTTTATTAAATTTTATAACTTATCAAGTTTTTAAAATAAACCGTTTTACTAAAAAATTTTTAATGAAATTTTATTAAACATTATATTTAACGTACCTTCAACGCAATAAAATCAGTCAATCAGATTTAACCTAGACAAGAACACTCAAGAGCAAACTCCCTTACAGGTACAAATCAAAGCTATGCCACGTTTGTTCTATTGATATTCTTATGCCTTTGGAGGCATCTTAATTAATTCAACATTCTGGTTGGATCCTTAAAATACCAAACAAACATAAGCAGTTTAGCGTAACTCTGCTGACAACTCTACTCCTTCTCGCTATTATTTTCAATTCAAAATCATTAACGGATAAGTTTTTTTATTACTCTCAAAAGAATACAATTCAATTAATTACACTTACATGTTTATATTATTCCTCGATGTTAACTAAAAATAGTTTTCAGTAATTTTTTGTTAAATAATTCGGGTTTTCTTATATTATTATTATCTATTGGTACATTGACAAATCCATCACCGAGAAACACAAACAACCCGCCTTCTCCTTACAGATACAAACTGACTCTCTCTGAAAATGTGTTGAATAACTACTTGTAGTCTAAATTTTAGGATGAATCCTTTGTGTAGATCCCACGAAGCGCCGAAGGTTTAGAAAAGCCACTTAATTTCCAGGTCACAGGGAATATATCTTTCAAACTGGGAACCTTTTTCTGATTAATGAAAATGCTGGTGTTCGAAATAAAAACATACTCTGTATTTGAGAGGGACAACTAAAAAAAATAGCCTAAAATTTAGGATAAGCCTTTTGTAGAGGGCTAATTTAATCCTAATACGAGATCAAAAGGTAATTCCCGTATGGACAAGAATCATGTGGTTATAGTGATTAATTATTTATAAATAATATTTTACTACTCACTGAAAACAATTTAGCTGGATCGAGAAGAGATCCTTTAAGCAGGCTAAAAAGGAAATTGTTTTCCTTATACTTTGATTGAGTCGGGGTATCCTTATCTCTAATATGACCATCGTATGTGACTTGGTCGAGAATTATTTTATCGTCTTGTGAAACTTCTTAGTTAATTTATACGTTTTTGTTTCTTTTAAACTTTGTGTAATATTTTTATTGAGCAGGTGTTGCTGATTCTTACTTTATTGTGATTATTTCTTTTTATTGGACCCAATTAAACTCATTTTAATCATATTCATTATAGCTTTGAATTAAGGCGGATGCAACCATCAGTTAATTATCTGACCTCTGAATAATTCAAAAGTGTTTTTATTATTTTAGTTTTACCTCTAGTTGATTTATCTCCAAATAGCAATAGTTAATAATCCAAATAAAATACTTACATTGTAGCGAAACACTAATTATAATTTTCTCCTAGAATAGATAATGAGATATAACTATCTACTAGGTTTCATAAGTCTCTTAACCTTCCAGAGGCTCTGCATGCAGCCCACCGCACAAAGGCAGCTCCAACCCGCACCCGCAGGTGCGTCCCGGCCGCGTCCCGCTCCCGACCGATGCGCCTCAGCAGGCGCGCAATACTTTCTCCGCGTTCCCGCCCGTCCGCGTGCGCCCTCGACAGGCGACTCAATAATTATTGTTAAATCCGCGCGATATGACAATATATATATATATATAGGTGATAATATAAGTATTAATATATAAACATCCTACTCATAATATAGTATATATATGCCTTTATTACTTATATATATAATATATATATATTATATATATAACTATAACCTACTATATATATATACTATAATTACTCAGCTTCAATATAATAACTATATATTATATCTGTATGTTTTCTCTATAGCATATTATAGAGGTCACTCTGATGTGTGTGTGGGTGTGTAGTGTGAGTGTAAGATGTCTATGAATCGGATATTATGCACTAGTGTTGTGAAAATAGGAAGAATAGTGTATGTGTGTATAAGTGTGTAAGTTCTAAGTTGTTGGATATGGTTCATGCCAACTTTGCTGATAAGCTAGGCTTATTTTACCAATATTAAGGCTAGTTAACAACATGATCCGACTGTCCATTCAATACGCTCACACAAGTAACAAAATCGAATAAGTTTATGAACCACCAAAGCTGAGATACCAAAGCTAAGTTAGTTAACGTTTTCGACGCATCAAGATGAAGGAAAACGGCAATCAAAAGCTTAGACGCATACAAAGTGAACGGCATTCAGAAAGCTAGAACAGTCCAAAAAAGTTGAGGGGCATACAAAACTAGAAAAAAACAAGCGAGGACCTGGAGCTATTCTATAATGGAGCCGGCTCTAATACAAAGAACAGAACACTCCTACATGCAAGATGCACTAAAACGCAGGTCTGCGAATAGGGGCACAATACACAAGATGTGAGACCGGGATGACATCAGGAAGGTGATCGAAGTGCGGTGATCGTATGTGTAAGTGTGTATGTGTGTGTGTGTGTGATGTGTCTGTTGTGTGTATGTTTGTGTTCTTATAACTAATTAATAAACAAATTCGGCGCATGAGGTATATTTTAAATTTTAGTTATAATAAATAAAAAATAAAATATAAGGTTTTTTTTTTTAGAATTTATTAAAAAATTTATAATGTGTAAGTGAGTGTGCGTGTGTGTGTGTGTGTGGTGTGTGTATGGCTCAGTAGATAGCTCATTTACTGAATTGTGTGTGTGTCTGCTCTGTGACTACAAAACCTTATGGCTCCTCTTTGTGTGTGTGTGTGTTCGAATTACTGTATTAACTCATGTGTGAGTGTGTGCATTTGTGTGTTTTAATAAAATAAAATTAAGGCTGAAGTAATAACACTAAGTATAATAATGAAATAAAGAGAACCATAAATCTCATTTAAATATAACATTCAAACGCCATTTTATTTATGCTTGTAAACAAGTGAAGTTTTGTGCGTGTGAGAATAGTGTTTTACAATTATGCAAAAAAGTGTGTGATGTGTGCTGTGGATGTGTATAGCTTGTGCGTGTGTGTTTGTGTGGAGTGTTGTATTTTCCTCTAATTTCAATAACTTATATACATAGCTCTGGAAGTAAATAACAACTAAGATCCTATCATTATAAAAATAAAAATCAATATGTTTTTAATAAAATTATACGTTATATCTATATATTTCATTCGCGCGGAAATATTGCGCCTGCGGTGGCGCACGCGGTGCGGGCGGGGATACCGACCCGAGACATATATTGCGCTGCCGAGCGCACTTTTTCGCGGCGGGCGGTGACGCCGGGCGTGGACGCATCTCCTCCGGGAGTAGCAGGGGTTGGACGTGCCTTTTGCGCGGGTGTCCGGAGCTTCATGCTGAGCCCTTGGGTTTAGCTTGTTGATGAATAGTGGAATAATATTATCTATTCTAGTATGAAATAATAATTGGATTCCTGCAATGTAAGTATTTATTATAAATATGATATACAACTTAGTAGAACAAATAAAACACTTTTAATCACAAATCTTAGATAACTTGATGCACGCTTAACAGCTAAAATACCATTGGATTTTAAAATACTTTTTTGGCAAAAAGATAAATTAAAAACACACACCTGCTCAAATACAAGTTTAAAGAACAACGTTAATTTTCAAAGACGATAAAAATAATTCTCGACCAATCACATACGAGTTCATATAGAGATAAGGATTACCCCGACCAAACACAGTAAAGGAAAACATTTCACTAAATGCTTCAAGTAGTCATTCGATCCAGCATGTCTTCAGTTTGAAATGATATTTATAAAAATTAATAATAACATGATTCTTGTCTATACTGGGGATTACCTTTTGACCTGGTATTGGGATTAAATTAGACATTAGCCCGTCTACAAAAGGCTTATCCTAAATTTAGGCCTAAATTTAGCCTAACGTAGTTATTGCCACACATTTACAGTGTAAAATGTGTTGAAATATATTTTGACCTGAATTAGGCTTAAATCGCCTCGGGTTACAAAAAGGATATCTAAAGATTTAGACCTAAAGTATTTTATTTAACACATTTTACAGAGAGAGGTCGTTTCGTATCTGTTAAGGAGTGCCGGTTGTTGTGTTTTTCTCGTGTAAATGGAGAATCTCGTCAACTGTATCATAGTAAGTAATATTCAATACGAGATAAACTGCCACGAACACTTATTTTGAAAAAAAAAAACTTTGAAATATTTTTAGTAACATCGAATGTGAATATATAAATGTAAGTCGCGCGGAATACTTGTTATTTAATGCTTAAAAAACTCGTGTACGATTAATTTTTGTCTGATTGTTATTGCCATAGCAGATCTTCTTTCGTGCTTTTATACTTAACTTATTACATCGCTAAAGATTGATGTAAAGCAGTAAAGTCGAATTTTAGAAACAAAACGTGGCCATAGCTTGATTGTAGGAGGGGTGCTGGGGCTGGTCCTTACTGATTTACTTGATTTATTGCCTTTAGGTACGTAAAATATATGTTTTTAATAAATATTTCATAAATTTTAGTACATCTGAATAGTTTCCACCCAATAGTTATAAATTATAAACAAACTAAAAAGATTAACAGTTAATAATAAATTCTTATTGGCTTTGTTTGGTTGATAATGATTGATTTATTATATTGATTTATTTTTATCACACATTATAAAATAATTTTAATTAAAGGTTGAAATGCAGGAAAATAGTAAGCAATAATAATGTACTTAGCTCAATATAAGAATCAATTATAAACTGTTTTAATAAATGATTATTCGTTACTATGTAATGTTAGAGTGAGTGTGCGAGGGTGATGTGCGAGATGGATTGTGTGATGTGTGTGTTCCAAAATGTTGTGTGTGGTGTTGATGTGACTGTCGTGTGTTGTTTGTAGATTCTCTATGTTCGTGAGTAGTAAAATCTGTGTTTGCAAGTGTAAGTAAATCTGTGTGCATGAGTAAGTAAACCCTGTGAGTATTGAGTTCGTAAGTATCACTCGTAGTGTGGTGTAGTAAAATCATGTGTTGATCAGTGTAACGAAATCTGGGTAGTGACATTGCTGTAGTGAGTGTAAATGTAAGTGTCTATGGACATATGTAAGGCGATTAGTGAATGTGTGTATAAGTGTATCAAAGTGAATAAGGGTGTTAACGAATGTGGTATAAGTGTAATGTAATGTCTGATGGGTAAAATGTAAGTGGTCATTAAGTGAACCTATGTGATGATATAGTGTCATAGATGAATGTGTGTTACTGTGTATAAGTTTGTGTGTGTGTGCGTTGGAGTGGAGAGGAATGATGTGTGTTGGCTATGATTGTGATGTGTGTGTGTGTGTTGTGGCAACGGTACGTTGTTCTATATGCTTCTTGTGTCAGGTGATATTCATATTAAGTAATAATAACAATAGGCATGAAGTAAATAACACTAAAGGGATAATAAATAATGGGAAATAATAAAAATATTTATAAAAATATAATAATAAATAGATAACTAAATAAGTATTAAAACTAAATAATAAAAATTAATAACTGTTAAAAATATTATGAGTTAATACGAGTAAAAGCTAGAAAGTATATAAAACTCAGTACAAGCAGATAAAAGTATAAATGCTCGCTCACGCAGAAAGTTAATTAGCAGATAAAAGCAGAAATAGTTAAAGCAGTAAAACATGAGTTAAAGCTATAAAGCAGTAAAACAAAGCATACTAATCCCCCCCTTTGGTGTTAGGTCACACCTCTATTGATTTTTTACTGATTTACTGCTTTAAGGTATGTAATGTTAATGAAGATGTGAGTTAAAGCAGTAAAAACATATGAGTTAAAGCAGTTAAAACATGCTGTCTATAAGCAGTAAAACATTGACATAGTTAAAGCGTAAAGGGCAGTAAACAAAAGCACATCTATAATCCACTCCCGCGCTATGATAATGAGATAACTATCTCTATTTAGTAATTATTTAACTGATGTTACTCTTTATATATTGTAATATTTAATTGTTAAATTATAAATATCTCTGTATAGAAGTGATCGCATTATAAAAGCTTTTAACAGTAAAACTTTGAGTTAGCGAGTAAACTAGGTGAGTTAAAGCAGTAAAGCCTCTCAGTAAACAAATAAAAGCATAAACTAAATCCCGTCTCTTGGTGTTAGGTTACCCTCTTATTATACTTTACTGATTTGATGCATTTAAGGTATGTATTTGTTTTAAATGTTTTTTAATAATTCGTTTACGTATTATTTTGTAGTTAAAATAAAATGTCTATATATCAGGCACTCTGGTTTTTTAGCTAAGAACATACCATATTTTTAAAAACTTATAAATTAAAAGTATTAGTAAAAAGTATTAAGTAAAATATAATGGTTAATAAATAATTGATTATAATTATAGGATCTTATATAAGGGTAATGTTTATTAGGTTCGCGGAAAATGTTTTTTAATAAAAAAATTGGTCTCTAGCAGAAATTAAAAAATGATATGACTCATAAGTATTATATATCTTTTCATCTCGCGCGGCGGGGTTCGCCACCTGTGGGTAGCGTGAGTGTTCGTAGTACTTCATCGCGGAGGGATTCATTGCTCATGTGCGTCGCTGGTAGATGCTTTTATAACTATAGGTTTTGCATTAATGATTTCAATTCTCTGTTTCTTTGATGTAGGGTAGAGTTGAGCCATCAAAGGTGATGAGTAGGAGTGGCGATGAGGGTATCATCAATATAGATTGGTCTAAAGATGACGGCATCAAAAGGATGACGTCATCGGAACGACGACAACCTTCAAACTTGAGCATCAATTGCTGAGGCATTTCATGATGGACGATCAAAGCGTTGGCCCAGAATCAATTCTATGTGAGATACATTTTCATAGCTGTGGGCCTGTATCAAAGTTGAGACATCAAAGTTGGGGCATCAAAAAATATCGAGTGTGTGAGTGTAAGTGTAAGTGCATCTGGCGTGTGGGTGTGAGTGTAAGGGTATATGGTTTAATAGTGTAAGTGTATATGGAGAGTGTAAGCGCTTATATAAGTGTCATAGTTTGATGTGCATATTCTAGTTGTTATATAAGATCTTTACTTCTCATAGTTAAGGAAGCATTATACTCTAGCAAGTTGTAATATTGACACTCATCCTCCTCATACCTTTAATAACCAGGTAGACACTCACCTCTATTAGGTCTATTCGTGGGCCACTCACTGGACTCTATGGCTAGAAAAGACTTTTTGAAAAAAAACTGGCACTCAGTTGGCACTATGTGCACTCACTTGGCACTATGTGGCACTCACTTTGGCACTCATTGCACTCACTTGGCATCTCATTGGCACTCATTGGCACTCACTGGCACTCACCTGGCACTTACCTGGCACTCATCTAATACTCACTAGAACACTAATAGAACATACCTAGATAATTCTTACGGTGATTGGGAACCATCAAAGCCTCAAGTTAGCGTGGGTCAAAACTGACCCATGGTATAGGGCAAAGGGTCAAGTCCGAAAATAATCATGGTCAAACAGGTTAAAAGACATTCAAAAAGGGCTAAGTCCCTTAAAGGAAAGGACCAAAAAAATAACCGTGGGCAAAAAATTGACCATGGTATCTTGTGTCTTAACACTTGATCCATGGTCCCCCGCCAGGGGTTCGTCACAGTCATCTGGTTCAAGCTTTGGAGCATAAAGGGCAAGGACAAAACAAGTTAAGACATCAAAAAAAGGGCTAATCCCTAAAGGAAGGACAAAAAATACCGGGGGTCAAAAATGACCCATGGATGACCAAAGGGAAGGTTCGTGTTTATGTACGTGAGTATTTAGTTAAATGTAAGTGGTCTATGGAAAAATGTAGTGTATATAGTAGGAAAACCAGTCATGCGTAGTTTGGATTCCTGAGTATAAGTGTTGTGTGTGTGGTGTGTGTGTGTGTGTGTGTGTGTGGTAGTGTGATAGTGTGTGTGTGTGTTGTGTGTGTGTGTGTATGGTGTGTGTAAGTAGTGGCTGATGTGTGCACAATGTGTGAATGTAGGTGTTCAAGTTAGGATAGATCCATTCATGCGTTCAAGTTAGGAACGGAATATGTGACGGGTGGGCCACAAGTGGGCAAAAAAATTAGCGTGGGCCAAAATGACCCATGGAAGCAAAGGGTTGGTTGAAAATTAGGGTGGGCTAAAATGACCCATGGAAGACCAAAAGGGTTGGTCGAAAATATCCGTGGGCCAAGGTTAAGACATCAAAAAGGGCTAAAGCCCCTAAAGGAGCAAAAAAAATTGCCGTGGGCAAAAATGGGGCCCGGTCGAAAAAAATTAGGGGGCGTAAAATAGCGGGGTAATACGGTACAACGGTTGCTGACGCAAACCGTTGCGCAACCCTTCTTCGAGGGTTGCAAAAAATTAGGGTTGCCGAAAAGATTAGGATGCCAAAAATTTGGGTTCTCTTCAAACAAAATTAGGGCTCTCAAAAATTAGGGTTCTCTAAAGAAAAACTTGGGTTCTCAAAAATTAGGGTGTCTCAAAAAAAACCGTGCGAGCCAAAAGAATGACCACCCATGGAAGACACAGAGGGTAGGCCAGAAAAAAGTAAGAACCAAAAAAAGTCAAGGCCCAAAAATAGGTCAAGTGGTCAGGTAAAAGGCAATTTGACGGGCCCAAAAAAAGGTTCAAGGGCCAAA